>PVIJ01003804.1:0-128296 GCA_004024925.1 Scalopus aquaticus | reverse complement strand
AGGGGGTGGGGGAAAGGAGAAGAAAAGAGAGGAAGAAACACACACACAAATAAAATAAACAAACAGACAAAAAGAGTGTTGATGATAGTGGCAGGGAGATGGGGGACAGAGGGATTAAGAGAACAGAGATAGTGGAGGGTGAGACAGATAGACAGTAGCAGCTAGTTCATCAGGGAAATAAATAAACATATGGGCAGATGTAGGAGGGTAACTTTTCAGGATTTTGTGTAAAACAAAATTAAGCTTATTGTGATTAAAATAAATCAAAAAGGAGAAGAGAGAAAAAGGAGAGGAAGAAAAGTAGAAGGAAAGGATGTAAAGAAAGAGGTAGGTAAAAAGAAAAAAAAATTTTTTTAGGAAAAAAAAAATTTAAAAAAATGGCTAAGAATGGCACCCTAGGCTCTTGGGGTTGATGCAAGCTTGGGGAGATTTCTGTAGTCTTTTGCCCCTGAGGTCTTAGGGTTTTCAGGTGGCTCCATTGCTGGGGTTCAGCCACCTTTCAGGTGTCAGATGCTGCTGTCACCCCGCTGTCCTTTGCTGCTGGTATAAGTTGCTAGAGTTCTTTCTAATCTCTCTCTCCCAGCATTTCCTCCAGTGCTTGCCTGAGTCTACTGCCACTGCTGGAGCAGGCAGCTGAGTGGCAGGTGTGGAGGCTGGAAGCCTCTTCCCTCCTGGAGCTACAGCCCCATGGGTAGGTGGGGGAGGAGCCAAGGTGGCAGGCAGCCTCCTTCCTTGGAAACTACTACAGCCACTTGGGCTAGTGGGGGGAGGGGGGCCACTTGGGCCAGCAGCCTCTTCCCAGCCAGAGCTGCAGCCACTTGGGCAGGTGGGGGCGGCCCCCTCCACCCCTAGTTGGCAGGCAGCCTCCTCCCAGCCAGCAAAGCTATTGCTGTGGGCAGGAGGGGGAGGGGCAGGGGCTGCCGAAACCCGCAGTTGGAGGTTCTCTGGGTGCAGTTGCACAAGGATGAAGGAGGGATTACGCACCTCACCATCTGGCTGAAGTTTTCCGTCCCCACCATGGTCCCAGGCCTTATACTTGGCAATGCTTGAGGAAGCCTGCTTGCCCTCCTTTCCTTGCCAGTGTCTTTCTGGGAGGGGCCTGGTGACCTTTCCTTCTCTTTACTCCGTCTCTTCTACTTCTCTCTGTGTCCAGGACACCAGCGGGGGTGGTTGGTCTGTGTAGCATGTCTGGTCCTCTTCAGATCAGATCCCAAATTTAGAGATATTTCTCTCTAAATAATTTTTTATGGGAGAGCCCGATCCTAGCGTCCATTCGCCTCCATGTTGATCCCGGAAGTGATGGTGGACATTCTATGGGGACTACACTTGAGAAACGAAAGCAGACATTGTAAAAATAAATAAATAAATAAATAAATATTTAAAAAATTCCTCCTTGTCTTTAACATTCTATTATACCTCTTCATACAGCATGGGTTTATTTAAATTTATCCTATTAAAAACTTCATTAAAAAGATTCATTTTTTCAATCAATCCAGAAAATTCTTGACCTTATTTCTGAATAATGTCTATTCCCATGTTCTCTTCTTCTGAAGATTATATTGAACAATGTTTCAACCTTTTTACTTTAACTTCTATATATCTTAACTCTTTTTCCTGTTCTTCATGGTTTTGACTCTCTTCCTGATGACTAATTCTGGGGAAAGTTTTTCTTTCATGTAATTACTTCTCTCTTCACTGGTATTGAATCACTGGACAAGCAACAATGGAGTAATTTCTTCAAAATTCTGGAAGAACATGATGGTCAGCTTAATTTTTTATATGATTATTTTCCAAAATAATTTTCTTGTGGAAAATAATTCTCTTGGAGATTCAATTCTCAAAACTGCATTTAAAAATTTCAAACAAATATTTTATTTTAGAAAAATTTCCATCATCTAAAATTCATGGGGAAATTACTCATTCTTTGACATTTGCTAATTCCATTAAGGTGCATTTTTCTCCTAAAGTGTTTTGAAATGTTTCCACAACTTGCAATGAAAGACTTACATGTTTTCTGCTCTGAATTTCAGTTCCTTCTTTACTTCTGGCATATGGGACATTTTATTTCCTTTCTTGTGAGAGAAGCTAATCATTTAAAATACTTTTTTCTATACTTTATCTTATACATATAGGATTTATAAAGATCAAGTTTCCAAAAAAAATGATCTGCTTTCTATCTGAAACTGGAAATCCATTTTCCTTTTAAAATTTTCTGTAAAATGGGACTGGTTAGTGCTTTTCCTTGTCTGTATAATGTGGTAGGTAACTTATTGCAACTTTCTATTGAAAAATAATATGAATACTGGTCAAAATAAAAATTCTTCTTAAAAATTTTTAAGAAGTCAAGGAAATCTAATTTCCAGAATCACACATTATATTATTTAAATGTCTATCTTTAAAGAAAATATTACAAAACATACAATGAAAAAGGAAAGTATGGTTCATAAACAACAGAAAAGCAGTCAATAGAAACAGAACCCAAAGAAACCCAGATACTGGATTTGCTTAACAAACACTTTTTATTTAAAAGATTTATTTATTTATTTTTGCATAGAAGAACTGGGCTGTAGGCCAGAGGTGCAGGGGGTGGGGGGTGAGAAGTTTCAACAGAGACAGAGTGGGGAGTAGAACAGGCAGATTTCCTGCAATACACTGCTAAGGGGAGCAGTAGGTGAGACAGGAGAGGTCTGCTGCTCCACATGGGTCAGTTCCATAGTGGGGTAATGAACTCAGGTTGCAGTGGTGATAGCACTGAGACTTAATTTCTATGCCACCAGGGAGGCGCTCAACAAATACTTTCAATTAACTTGGAAATGATGTCTAAATAATTAAAGAGAAGTACAATGTCCAACCAAATACAGAATATGACTAAAATGAAAATTATTTTAAAAGAGCCAAACAGAAATTCTGTAATTGAAAATGATAACTAAAATTTTAAAATTCACTGCCATGACTAAATAGAGGATTTTACTTGGAGGAAGCAAGAATCAGAATACATAAATAGGTGAATTGAGATGATGAAGTTTGAAAGCAAAAGAAAAACAATGAAGCAAAATGAAGAGAGTGTCAGAGAACTGTGGTGGACGATCAAGTATAATAACTTGCACAATGGGAGCAGAACATGAAACATACCCCAAACATGACAGATTGAAGAAAACCATTGATCTGCAAATCCAAGAAGTTCAATTAACTCCATGTAATATGAGTTTAGATAATTTCAGACATCAGAGTCAAACTATAAAGACAAAGACAGAGACATGAAGAAATAAAGAACACCAATAAAAGTAACTATAAAACAAAAGAGCACTGCAATGTTTGTACGAATATCAGACAAAGAGACTTTAAGACAAAAATGTCACTCCAGGTCTCTTTGTTATGGTTTGCCTAGGATAGCTTTCTTCATCTTTTTACTTTCATTCTATTTATATCTTCATTACTACCTTATTTTTTGTCAAACATATATATTTTCTAATATACATTTTTAATTTCCTTTATCTTTTGCTATATTTTTTGTTACTTTCTTACTGGGGATTATTTTTAGCATCCCAATTTAATACAATGTATTAATACCAACTGAGTTCTAGAAGTATACAAAAACTTTGTTCTACTGTCGCTATCCAAATAGACAACTTACAAACCAATGACTTTTATAATATAGATGCAAACATCCTTAACAGTATACTAGCAAAACCAACCTATGAACACACAAAAATGATTAAAGAATATGTCCAAATAGGATGTATTCCAGGAATGAATGTTTAGTGTAACATTAAAAAATCAAGTTAATATACCATATTAATAAGACAGAGGACACACAAACAAACAAACAAAAAGCTTCACATGACCATCTTAATAGAGGTAGAAAAAACATTTTCAAGCTTCAAAATCTTTTCATGATAAAAACACTCAACAAAATTAGCATGGAAGGGAACTAAGCCGAATAAAGTACATTCCTGAAAAACCTACAGGTAACCAGCATACTTACTGGGGAAAGACTAAATGTTCCTCCCCCCACCCCAAGATCAGAAACCAGACAAGGCACTTTACAGATAATTAGATCAGATTTTAATAAAATAAAACAAATTTTATAATCTTCTAGTCATTATGGGGGAGGGAAAGGAAGGGGTTCTGGCCCTGGGGAGAGTAGGTACTGCTCTTCTGGCTCTCAGGGTAAGGAAAGACAATCATTCTGTTCAGAAGAAGAGGAGATTTTGTCCTTGTGGCTCACAGGGCCTCAGGAGTGATATGTCTTTTTTCTTTGGTTCATGGAGGAACAGTGATTCCACTGGTAGGTTCTGAAACCTTAGAGCAATAGTACAGTGTAGAACCAGAACAAAGGCTACAGAGTTCTCCATTATGGGGTGCACTGGGCATACTTATGGAACTTTCTAGAGCACCTAGGTTTTCAAATGCTCTTTCACACAATCTCATCTAGCATACCTGTCCTCTCAAAGAATAAAACTTACCATCATTCCTACTTTTGCTTAGAGTCACTTTTTGTTCCTAAATTGAATTTCTGCACTAAATCACATCCTATTACCTTCTTTTTAAGTTTAGGTCTATAGGCTTTATCTGATTTAGCAGATAGATTGAAGGGCAATCATCTTGTGATGAAGCAAAAAAGTTTTATTTTAAGCTATGATCCATAAAATGGGATCTCTTTGCACTCCCACCAATTCAGGTAATAATTCTCTTTGTGCTGGCCCTACTCTCAGGTAATTTAGATGGCATTTGTCAGTGTTTCTCAGATTCTTTTACTTGCTTAGAGACTTTTGAAAATCTAGCTCCCCCCTGGATATTTGAAAGTTCAACTAAGATTAAATATTGAAAGGATGTAATTTATGATGACAATTTAAATTTGTCATTTTAAAATAAATCTGTCAACCCTCAATGTAAAAATTGATTCAAGCAAGAATCATCAATAGATAATTAAATCATTGGTTACTAGGTTGATGGGAAACAGATAACTAGATGGTTTTAAAGAACAGCTCCACAGATTATTTATTAATTACCAAAGGGAAAATGTACCTTTACAATGGAGAGCTCTAGGGATACCGGCTTAGCCAAGTGTTCAAACGAGCATCCCCAATGGTGAGATCATCTGATATAATGTCCCTTCCAATATGATACAAGTGAGTCACAACATCAACCATATGGAATTTCTTCTAGAAAAGCTTAACTTAAATATAACTATTAGGAGCAATCAGACAAATTTAGCATATGGGGCATTCTAGCAATCAGTTAACATGGAGTTAATATGTGGTTTTAGAAACAATAAAATCCATGTCAAGAAAAGAATAGTTGGAGTGGTACAGTGTGTAAGCTCTGTTTGAATCATAGTTTAAAAAATAAAGTGAGAAGTCATAGATATTGGGGGGTATACTGGAAAAAGAATTGAATGTTAATATTATATATTATTAAAGTAACATTTAAGATAACATTAATATTGTTAGGTGAGTTAATGATATTGAAGAATGCCCTTACGTTTAGGAGATGCATGATTAAACATTGAGGAATCATTGTAACGGTATTTAAAATTTTCAAACTGATGAACAAAAAAAGGTGTGTGTGTGTGTGTGTGTGTGTGTGTGTGTGTGTGTGTGTGAGAGAGAGAGAGAGAGAGACAGAGACAGAGACAGAGACAGAGAAAGAGACAAGGAGAGAGGAAATGTGGCAAAATGTTAATTGCTGAAACTATCAATAGATGAAGTGCACTAGAATTTTTCCTATATTTTTGATGTTCAAAAAAATTTAAATTTGTGAAAACATGCATGCATCTAGAAGTTGATTCTCTTAAGACAACTTCTGTCTGCTTACTCTTCATAGTTTTCAAGTGGCCCCACAGGTGTGCAATAAAGAAAGTCAATCATACTTCTAACTCCTTCCTAATTACTAACTTCTAATTTCTAAGCTTTAGGTTCAGCAGCTTTTTCCTGCTCCCAAGACACCTAGAATTTATTTTTTGCTTATGCAAATATTTGCAGATCCAAGTTCCTGCAGAGAGCTTAGTTATCAGGGACATCTAAGCTAGAGGGGATGGAGGCAAGTTGCCCAGGAATCAGAGCAATTTACTCTTGGGAACAAGTTACCAAACAGTAATTGGAAGCATTTGACAGATATGTTTGAACCTGAACTACCAGTTGAGTAAAAACATAGAAAAGGTGAATTCCCGGTATCTACTCTCTAGCTATTTCCTCCTTCCATTGAGGTATTCCCTCCATCAAGTATATTCTCATTTCATTTTTTTTCACCTCACTGCACTTTTACTAAGCACCTACCATATTCCAGACAACACGCTAGGTCTCAGGGAAGTGGAAATGAATGGGAAGATGGTTCTGGTGCTCCCAGTTTCCCATCATATTGGGATGGATGAGACTTCTTAAGTTGATCTTTTAAGCTCAAGTGAGAAGAGGTGAAAATTAACTCTAGAATGAGTCTGTGGGGCCATTGGAGGTACTGATGTTGGGGAGATGAAGGTTGCTTGGAGGCAAATCAGAGGACTTTCTCAACACACAGTCACTCATTGCCTGCTGTTTATGGTGCTGTGATGAGGAGAGGAACACCAGGGAAAGATGGCAGAGCTCAGAGCCTGGTCATTGGCATGAGGAAGAGGCGAAAATCTTGGGGAAGAAAAGCTCTTTAAGGAAGATTAAGAACTCCCACATGTGGAAAAGCATTCCAAACAAAGACCGTGCGTTTGGCTGGGTCTTTCTATATTAGAGATGCCAGCGGCTAAGGAAGTTGGCATCACTCCTGAGGTGTATCTCTCTTATCTTTTTGTGTTTCAGTGATTTTGGCTATGAATTAATTTCATCCTCATAACTAATACATTAGACTGAGGAGGAGTGTAACTTTGCCACGTTTTAAAATTATTTCTGGGGTTTTAATCAGTTTTTTCAGAATGCTAATCTATGAATCAATGAAGCTTATAATGAAAAAGTAATACATCTTTGGATACTACTATTTTCACAGCATAAATTTATGACACAGAGAATCTTCACACAATCTGTCAGTCCAGACCTGAGTTTGGACTTCTCTGGATATTTCAGATCATTCTTTGTTCTGGAATAGTCTCATTACAATGTCACAAGTTTGATGGTCAGAAGTCTTGAGGCCAGTCTATCCCTTGCTGGCTTCTACCCCGGCCCTCACCTATCTTACTCTACCATTGTGTTGTTTTCAGGCTTACAAAAATGGAGTATATTTTAAGAGATAAGTTTGTGAATTTTATCTTCACACGATGGGATGTTGTTGGAGGAAAATATTCCAGCTAACAAGGGACACTATTTTATCTATCTTTTGTAGATAGACTAGCTTCATTCGTCTGGTATATCACAACATGGATATTGTTTTGAGACTTTTGCAGAAGTATATATTTTTCCATGCCTATCGGAGCTTAATAGCCACTTTGGAAGTATGGGAGCCCAAACCTTTTAATCTCATACTTAAATAGTTTATGGATGACGAAGTATATTAGCACTTTTGTTTTATGGAAATTCCAGCATGTCTTGCAATTGTTAACTTTATTAGGCCTATTTTATTCAAAGGATCTCTTTACTGCTTCAAAATCCCTTTTTCATTATGTGTTAACACATGTAGACTAATAAAATGAATTGAGATGGTGATTTATTAATGCTAATAAGAAAGCTGGAATTCTGACCAAACACTGAAATTGCAGCAAGAGTAGTTTGCAGTTTGAATTCTTCCTTTATTTTGCTCAGATTGTGGCAACTGGCCACAAAGTAAATAAACCCTACTCAAGAGGATAATTTACTTTATGATTCATTGGAAACAAATTACCTTAAATCTCAGTATCAAATAACAAGTCAGGTCTTATTTCATTTGAATACTCTCTACCTAACTGCATTCCACTTTGGTTCAACCACAAGACCACATTTGAAAAAAAAAGGTTAATAAAAATCTGTCACATCTAAGTGGAGAGGTTTTTAAATCAATGCAGTTTTCATCTTCTACTATTTGTTCACCTCCCACTGCTCACTTTCTCTTTAGGAGTAAAGAAAGCACCTGTGATTTCCTCTGTTCCAAATACTGGAACAGAATAGAAGGACAGAATTACTTGAATCCTTGGTAACCTTAGGGGAGACAGAGCTTTGGTGAATTGTGAATAGGAGCCAAGAATATGAAATGTTTCCTTTTAAAATTTTAACTTTTTCCGGGGATAGTGATGTTCACAAATTGTTAAGTGGTCACCGTGTGTTAGGCACAAATACTGTTTTACTCTCCTTATCTATAAGGTAAGTATAAAGTAGGTGCTATTATTTCACTTCTATAGAATAAGACTGGAGCCTAGAAAGAAGTGGAGTAAATTTCCCATTATTAAGCACCCTGAAAGTTATGTTGCTGAAATTTAAACCCATATTGTGATCTTGATACTCATGCTATCCTTCAGCTGTTGAGTTTATTTTCTCAACATTTGGTTACTTTTTATTATGAAAGGACAAAAATTGTTAAATGCCAAGAGTTCTGAGATTTTGCCACATGATCCCCAAATGCAGAGAATGAGGAGAGAGGGGTATGCTTGGTTGGTTATAGGAGAAATAGTTATAAGAGTTCAGAAAAAGAGAAATCAGAGAATCTGTGATATGAGAGGGAACTGGACGTGAGGAGGGAAGAATCACCCTCACACTATTTGGAAAAGTCATTTTTGTCCAACAGAATTTTCATGGGAGCTGGGAGCACAGACTGGCCTGTCACAGTTGCTCCCAGGAGAGAAGCCTGTATAGTGGAAGACAAGAAAATGCATCCCAGGGCTACTTGTATTGGAAGGGGCCCCAAAAGAAGGTAACCCCCATAAATGTTAGTGAAACCACACATTATAATGTGCATGGTGAGACTGGCAGAAAGTGGCAAAAAGATAAATTTGTGTACAGAACAAAAGCCCCTAGGCCTCATGTCAGCCCAGGAAATTAAGGGCCATGAAGAAGTAAGATGAAGAATTTATAGACCTCATTATGAGGATGCTGAGTAATACAGACTAAAACTTAGAAATTAGGGTCAAATATATATATATAAAAAAAAAAAACACCTTTATTCTCACACAATACATGGCTTATCTTTTGGAATCATGGTTTTGACATTTAAATAAAAGTGCATTTCCTTGCCATATTCCACACTCTGATGATAACATTCCACATCCTGAGTTCAACCAGATGTATGTCTTAACACTTTGCATGCCGGTGCCCTTTAAATTTACCAGCCCTTGGGGCCGGCCATTTTCTGTGCCACTGCATGAATGGTATAAGCATTCAATAAAACACACACAACTCCTGAATGACTGGATATTAAAAAAAACTGTAATATCTCTCATAAAACACCTTACACTTTCACCAAAACCATGTGTAAAGCTTCTAGACTGAGTACGATCAAAGAAATAGCTCCTAATAGTTCCAAATAAATCCACCGTGGAGTGAAAAACTGGAGACTAGATAAACACGTATTAATATTTGAGTGGCCACCTGATACTGGTGACAAAAACACGTACTAATATGTGAGCAGACCACAAAGTGTTAATTTTGACGAACTGCGGGGCATAAGTGACTCTGTATGAGTCATGATGATCTACTGAATGTTGGCCTTCCGGGTGTCAGCATAGTCATTTAAAACAATGCTCCAAGCTAAAAATAGCAATCAAGGCTTTAATCACGAATGATAGCAGAAGAAAAGGCCTAAAAGAGAAGCACCAACACCCTAGTGTTCCATTTTTCCACACGGAATAGCGCAGGACAAGGATTAGATGACATGACATAATATAGAAGGGAAACTTAGTCTCCCTGCTGAAGGACCCTAAACCAAGGGCTCCTAGTTCTTAAAGACTGGGGATAAAGGGAAAGTAAAAGGAAGAATGATAGGAGTAGAAAAGTACTGAAGCAGAGTGGAGATAGTAACTTAGTTAAGACCCCCAGTAAAGAGGTTTAGGCAAATAAAGCACCTAAGCTGGGAATACAAATGTGACTTTGAGCATGGTTGACCTTAGGTGGTGCGTGGGATGTTTTAAACTGAAACTTCCATTATGAAATTGAAATCCACTGACTGAATGCCAGTCTGGTGTGGGAAGAGAAGCTATCCCTGCAAGGTCTCTGTGCAAAGCCTTGTAACCATGCTTGGTTACAAATATTCCTGATGGGATATTTGTAGCAAATATTCAAATATTATACCATGTTGGATAGAAGTTGTAGCAACTACTTTGTAATAGGCAGTACAGATCTTAGGCAAAGCATCATTCAAGAGTCCATCTTCTGATGGAGAATGAGATGTACAAAGCTTTCTGTGAGAGTAGTAAAAATGTCTAAGAAACTGAAGATAAAAGATTAGAAATGAATATTTACTACAGCCTTCTTGCACAAACCATTTGTTAAGAACCAAGAGCTTTTCTCGGATGAGGCAAGTACACTTGTATTGATTCGTGGCCTTTTTGTGTTCCTTGCTAAAATAGGACTTGCTGGAGATTGTGATTCCATCAAAGCACTGATATGGAGAGAGCTGTCAATCACTCATTGGAAATTCTGGGAACTTCATGCTCCCAGAAATAACTGATATTTTGGATTTATAGTGCCTGAGCCTAAGGAGAATGATTTTGAGTTGTGGTTATGACAGGTCCCAGTAGTTTTAGTTTGGGTACTCCTTAGAGCAAACTCAGAGAAAAGGATATAGGTGTGCTTTAATTTTGACGATAGCTTGCCAACAAAATGGAAGTGGGACGGCAGGGAGACGAGGCAATAAAGGGTAAATTATTGAGCGGGTGACTTCTAAGGGTAGCTGGGGATTACCCTTAGAAAGACAACTGGGGTCTTTCTGAGAAACTGTGCTGAACACAGTTGAGAATTGTCCAGAGAGGGGCAAGAAATCTCTTCTCCTCAATAGCCAATAATCCTTAGGATTATTCCTGAGTCCTCACTTCCTGGTACTTCTCAACTGTCCTGTGCTTATTCAGAATATCAAGTAGACAAATGCACTCAAGGAGAGAGTTGCAGGAAACTGCTTGGATGGGAACTGCAGATGTCCTTCATGGTGATCAATGCATAAATAGTTTCTACTTTAGGGTACCTGGGCTCAGAGGTGGAGAATTAAAGTCTCCCAATTACTCTAGGGTTTTTAGAGTCCCCCTGTCTAAAAATTACAAATCATTATGAAAGTGTAAGTGCCATGAAAGTCTGGTCAATCTCCAGAAGTTGGCTGTTGATGGTGTATCCCTGTTACTTAAGTTTCTGCCAAGGTTAAAGGGACAGAGCAGCACAGTGTACTGTCTAGCACATAGCACAGTCCAGCATGTTTGGTGTGGACATGGGACACAATTAAAAAAAGAACAAGTAAAAGAAGCACCTGTGAGGTAGAAACCTTACCCAACCATTGTGGCAGGTGGTACATATGAAGGAAACAATTTTGTCCTTCAAAAACAGATCATCAAACACTGCAGGGAGCTGAAAGAGGAGATGCTACAGCCCATGAGAAAGGTTGGAGACCTGAGGAATGTCCCAGTTTGTGGGTCTCCACCCATGTGCTCACAATTGGAAGATACCACTCAAACAGAGTGTAACAACACAGGGTTTATTTACAGGGGGAAACTGGGAAAAAGGAAAGAGTTTCTAAGTCTATCTATCCTACCCCACTCAGTGTCCACAATGTCCAATAGTCCGATTCAAAAGCTGCTTGTGAAAATGACATTGTCCCTTTGATGAGAGCCTAGAGTGAGTGGCATACTGATAAGTGGTGGACCAGGACCCAACTCATGGTGGCAGCTGAAGGTCATCATAGGTGGCATTGCTGAGGCAGCACAGAGCAGTCAGCAGCAGCAGTCTGGAGGCCAGGCTGGACAGCACCAAAGGCAACAGTGACAGAACAACTCTAGAGGTGGTGAGGGCACAGTCCAGCAGCGCCAGTCAGTAGGTGATGTGGAGGATCAGGCAGCACTGAACAGCTCTTAGAGGCACTGGGCACAGGACAATAGAGCTGGAGGCAGTGCCGTAGGATCAGAAGTGAAGCTCTTCCCAGGCTGATGCCGGACTGTTGGAGATCTGAAGTGAGAGTCCAACACAGGTGTCAGGTGAGTGCCTCTGAGTGTGTTTCAATCCATCTGCTGGCCAGCCTTTTATGGCTTTCAGGGTGTGAATGTTTCAGGCCTGATTGGTGTGTTTTCAAAACTAGTGCTGTTTTCAAAACCCCCTTGGTGCTGATGTGGGTTCAAATCTTATTGGAACGCATTCAAAACTGATATGGGTTTCAAAAGCCCCTCCCCACTGACATGAGAAACCTGACCTGTGTGGGGGCTGAGTGGTAGAGAGGTTGGGAGGTGAGGGATGGGGGGTTTGCATACTTCTACTGCACCACCAATCAAGGAGCTGCAGAGCTCCTCTGATAGTAGATACTGGCATGGGAATGGAGCCTCTAAATGATGGTTCTTTTTAGATAGAAGGATAAGTGGCACAAGAGAGGATCTTGACTTTGAGGATATAAATATGGCTGAAGAAATTCCACCTGCCTTTAGGTCATTTGGGGACCTACTTTGCTGCAAATGATGTAATAATAATTTCCCATTCCCCAGCCTCCCAAGAGCCCCTATTAGCAGGTACTCCAGGCCACTATGTTTAGTTTTGAATGACAATGAGGGTATGATGTTCCCATGTCTAAGCTACCACAGCATGAGAAAACAATCCCTCCAAATAATTCTTCCAATATAGAAACACCAGAGAAATTCTGAGTTTTATGTTAGTAATTGTATTCAGAGATGGGTAGAGTCAGAGTTCATGTCCTTAGGATCCCCAAAGTTTATGGCTGACAGCCTTTTCCCCAAGTCTGAGAGAATTGGGGCTGAGGAATCACCAAGCCGGCCTGAACTGAAATATCTGAATTATGCAAGAGGATGAATGTTGTTGCCGCTCATGTATTTAAGAGTTTTCTGTCAACCTGGTTCTTTCTCCTTGGAATATTCACACAATTTACCTCTTGTAGGTTTCATGTAAAGAAGAGAGCCAGAAACATCTCTATAAAACACCAATTACATCATGCTGGATAATTTTCTATGTGTTCCTTTCAGACTGTAAAGTTAGAAATTAGTCTACAAATTTGTGCTTATGACAAAGGTGTCTTCAGATATATTCAACTGATTTTACAAAAAGTAAAGGCATCTCTCCTTTGAAAACCAGAAATGATTTGTATTTAGTTGCAAAGTAATTTGTTTCTTTCTTGATAATTAAGGTGAAAGGTCACATTTTCTTGATTAAACAAAAAAGTATTCTTGGTACAGAGGAAGTCAGTCCTAAGAAAGTGTTTTGTTTTGCTTTTTCTAGTCCAGCTTTCCCAGAACAGGAGATTGAAGGTCTTAAAATCAGGGAACTAAATATAAAATTAATTATACAATATAAAATTAATTGTACTTACATGTAAGCCCAAATCTAGGCAGTGAGACAGAATTATACTCAGAAACACAATCATAGCCACTTCGTGGTGGTCTTCCTGTTTCATAACATTCTTAAGTTCTTAACTGGTTCTTCCGATCTGACAAATTGAAGCATTGCTGTCCTCTTGAAGCTGGGATGAGCCCCCAATACGAAGCCTGTGTACGCAATTAACCCTTGAACCACCATAGGTTCTTGTCCCACAAAGCCGTAAAAAGGAATTCGCAGACTATTAGATAAGTAAGCAGACAGAAACAAACTTTACTTAAGAGAGTAAAGAAAAGTTTATTTGAAGGAAGAAAGTATTTGAAGGAAGAAAGTACACTGTACTTGGGCGGGGCAAGGAAGCCGCTGTGGGCCTGTGTCTAGGGGTATTTAAACCTTTTTTTTTCCATAAGCTCATCATTCTGTTTTGTGATTGGCTCTTTCTCCTAGTGGCTATCCTCCTCCCGGCAGATGTGCCCATTTTCCCATCTCCTATCTTAGAGTTTTTCTTTCAAAGTCAACATTTTCTGTCCTGATTAAATTTTAGCCTTGAAATTATCTGTCCCTATTAGCTTCCCTGGGCCTCTGACCTCGTCTCTGGAGTATGTCTGGTTGGCAGAATTTACTGTCCTTGTCTCTGTCTCCGAAGTCCCTACCTGACTGTCCCTGAAGCTGCCTAATTAACCCTGACTTGCCCTGGACTCACTCTCTGATCATGCATCCAAAATATTTCGCGGTGCTAAGAGAAATTGTGTATCCCCAAATACATCAATTCCTTGTACCAAACCAATTACAATTTCTTGAGAGTATTACACTTTTTCCACAACATCTGCTATTTCTCCTGCCAGAATGTCTTGTCACTTTTCAGTCTAACTCTCTAGGAAGTTCGGCCTCATTCCCCAAAACTCAATTCAGCAGACCCCACCTCTGTGATTCCTGAGGGGACCTCTGTTACAGCACCTATTTCTCAGACTTACAATGTTAGGCAAATTCTTTGGTGGGTGGTTGCTGGATCTTCTAGGTGAGGTTTCTCAAAGTATATTTCTTGGATTAATGACATCAGAATACCTGGTGGTAGGGGGAAGAGTTCTGAAAATGCGTTTTCCTGAGATCCAGAGCAGGCATTCTTAGGACCTCCTGAAACTCTAGGCAGTGGATCCCAAGTATCCACATTTTTACCAGGCTTCTTAGGTGATTCTTAAACAAATAAAAATTGAGAAGCAATGTGATGGACTCTAAGAACAATAAAGATCACATTTTTATTCCTCTTTGTGTCCTTAGTTTGCAGCATGTAACCAGACATGCAGTCGCTTGATTTATTTGGGCATCCATACTATATGTTGAATAAGAAATAAAAACCTCATAGGCACTGCAGTTTTTATTACTTCCTTCATTTTTTTTGTTTAGTCATTTATTCAACAGATACATGCTAAGAACCTACTATAAGCTATACATTCTTCTAGGAATTAGGAGTATAGTGGTGAACAAGCCCTACTCATCCAGAGTTTGTTATGTGATTTCTTTGTTGCATAGTCAACAAGCTCCTTATTTGGATGTTACTGATTAGTACACATTGTTATCATCTCTGTACATTTTATTCTTGCTCTAGGAATTAACCTCTGTGCATTTTATTCTTGCTCTAGGAATGACTGTGTGCCTTATGTGGGTTAGCTCCCTGGCTTCTGGCCATCTCTGTGGACTTCTCTGTGGACATTGCAGTGAGACTTAACCCCTAGGTCACCAGGGAGGCCCATAACATTTTTTTGATGAAGGGACATCATATTATTTAGTTGTGTCTGGGTTATATAGCATATGACTCTCAGGTTATAAATTCCATGAAAGCAGGAGCCTGATTGTGTCCTTTTTTTTGGCAAGTCCCTTGGAATTTAGCATTTCATTTACTTATTTTGACAATCTATAAACATCAGTGAGCACCATCCACGTGTGAAACTCCATCAGCCAAATTCTGAGGGCACAGAGAAGGCTGAGACCCAGGGTTCTACATCAAGAATTCTGAGTCTTTTCACAGCAACATGGATGGAGCTAGAAGGGATCATTCTCAGTGAAATAAACCAAAAGGAAAAAGAAAAATATTGAATGGTTTCACTCATAAGAGAATATAGGGGAAAGAAATAAAGGATAAGAAAAAAAAATAACAATAATGACAATAATAAAAAAACAACAAAACTAGCAGGCAACCATAAATAAGAGACATTCTACAAGGGAGGGGGAGGAAAAGGGATCAAAATGGGGAAGAGAAGAGCACAAGGGAGTGATGGTTCACAGGTGAATTGGTGGTGGGAATTTTATGGGAAATACACAATAATGCAAAAGATATAAATAAAAATATATATTAAAAAATTAAAACAAACAAACAAACAAAGAATTCCCAGTCTTGCTGGAGCAGATGGTTGGGGAAGAATTACAGTGGAGATATTAACAAAGAACACTGTAGATCATCCAAACTCCTACTACTGACTCAGTGATTGTTGATTTGAAATAATTCTATCCAGAAGCAATAATTTAAATGATGCAGTGATTTAATGAATGCACTTTTATTTGTTTTATAGCTTAATTTGTACAAGTTCTTACATTCAGTATATTTGTTATTGCTGTCTTCTCCCTTCACTCATCTCTGCTTAGAAAGGTATTACCTTTATCTTCCAGCACTTATATCAAGTTCCACATTAGTTACCTAAGGAAATTTACATATTAAGAAAAGGCTCCTATAACACATACAGAGCTATAAACCGATGTTATCTTGAAAAAATATATAAATAAGTTATTAAAAAGAAAACTAAAAGTGAAAATATCTGTGTGTAAATATCTTAAATCACAACACTATTACTTGTAAAAAAATTAAGTAAAATGAGATAGATTTTTAAAAACAAGGCAAAATATGAATGCCCAAAATTTAATGTCCACCCAAACCCATTGAATCAGAATTTATGTGGAACCCTGGCATTTCCTTTTTAAGGTTCTACAATCATACCCCTAAAATAGTCAATTTGCTGGATAATACTAAAGGTAAATACTTAAGTTAACAGTTCCTTTTGACTCCAGAATCCATATTAAATTTATTCCAACAATTTTTTCTGTCACCACACCCATGCAAAAAGAAGTCTCTTGAATGATGAGTGACCTTCCATTTCTACAAAGAATGGAAATTAGAAAGAGAAATGAAAGGTGAAAAGGGTTGGGATGAGTAACAGTTGAGTATGAGGAAACTGAGAATTGTGTCATTGTGACATGTATAAGCGGCATGTAAACCTGACAGTATGTACACACACACAGCTTGTTTTTATACTTTCACATATGACTAGAAGCAAAGAGTCCTGAGAGAGGAAAACAAAAGAGAAAGTGATATCGGCTACTCTGTCATATAGTTTCTAATGTTTACCTTTTACTGAAAAAAAAAATCTATTTGACTAACAAATTCTATGCTTTATCTTAAATTGAGGTGTTCTTCCTGATTATTAATGAAATAGGAGACAAATCAGTCTACTAAAAACATTTTTCAACCAATGCTGCATTTTGCAGTATCTTATGCAAATGTTTAATGAATGAATCAGTGAACGCCAAATGAGTATCACTGATATAAACACATGTGTCCACATGTAAGCATCTTTATTACTATGGCTCTGGGGAGATACTAGCCACACACAGTATTTTCCAAACTTTGCTGTACATTAGAATCATCTGGGAAAATCCTGATGCCCAAGTCAAATCCATATCAATTAATCTGCAATGTCCTGGAATGGCAAAGGAAAAACCGGAGTTTTTAAATCACTCAGATGTAATCCCAACATGCAGCAAAGTTTGAGAACAACTGTCCTCATAGATTTTTAATGCATGATCAAAGAATACCTGGAGGATAATAAATCATAAGGAGTAAATATATTTGCTTGAGCATGTAATGTTTAGATTTCTAAAGGAACAAGATTCTGTACATATTTTAAAGAACCAAACTTATATCTATCGGCATTTGTGTTAATTTATATGTGTGAAGGGTAATTACAAAATAATGAATGAGTCAAAAACCATTGGGTGGACAACGTATGAGTCTGACAGTGACATAATATCTAACATTTTTAATAGGGGTCCAGGGGCTTGTCTTCCAGAGTTAGTCTTCTCAGTGTGAGCACCATCTGAAGACAAGATAGAACCCAGAATGATGCAAGAAGGTAGCTATCAACCTGGAAAAAAGTAATAGTTGAAACAATTTAAAAATCAACTCACAGGAGAAAATAAATACAAAATTTTTATCTTCTCAGGAATTTAATAGTATGATATAAGGTGATGCATTATATTTTGCAATGCCATTGACCCCAGGACATGACACTTATATGAACAAAAAACCAAAACTGATAGAAGGGGCACAAGTGGACGTCTTACTTCATTATATTTGCTTACCAGGCATTTTATACGTTAATCATGATTAATCACAGGGTTAATCAACTCTGTAGAGTATCTCCATTTTCCAGATGAAGAAATTGAAGCTTAGAAAGGTTAATTTCCTTTTTTATATATATATATTTTTATTGTTATTTATGTCTTTTACATTTTGTATTCTCCTTGGGTAGCCCACCACCAATTCACCGGTGATCCATCTCCATGGTCCCTTGTGTTCTTTTCTATTCCATTTTGTGTCCTTATCCTTCCCTCCCCCTGCATTCCCCCCCCACCGCTGAGTGTCTCTCTCCTATTTGGTTTCCCTATAGTCCTGTTATAAGTGAAACCATTCGATATTTTTCTCTTTCTTTCTGGCTTATTTCACTGAGTATGATCCCCTCTAATTCCACCCAGGTCACTGCAAATTGCATGTGTTTATCTTCTTTTCATGATGAATAGTATTCCATTGTGTATATGTACCACATCTTCTGGATCCAATCATCTATTTTTGGACATCTGGGTTGCTTCCATACCTTTGCTATTGTGAACAGTGCCGCAATGAACATACGGGTGCATGTATCCTTTCGGATTAGTGTTTCTGTATCCTTTGGGTAAATTCCCAAAAGTGGGATTGCTGGGTCGTATGGAAGCTCCATGTTTAGCAGTTTGAGGAATCGCCATACAACTTTCCATAGTGGTCGGAAAGGTTAATTTCCTAAGGTGCTAAATCTACCAGAGGAAGAGGCAGAGTTCACACTCATGACCTGGCTGGGTGATTCATATACCTTCCACTGCGCGCAGCTGTAAACAGTCCTTCCCCTCCACCTTCTCTCTCTTGTATCTTGTCTGGATGCACAGTCTGTGAGCTCTGCAGCAACAGGATGTTTCTTCAAGGGTATTGGGTCACTAATCACTGATGTGAGCAAGCAGGAATCGGCAGCATCTATCCCTGAGTGCTGCTTACTGTGGCTGGGTGGAGTGGTGTGTGGGAGGGATTGGCTCGCCTACGTTTGAGGAAATTGGGAAAGCGTAGCCAAAAGCTTGCTCTGGTTTGAATAAAGTGCAATGGTTGGAGAAAATAAGAGTCTCTGACATCAGACTCTACCAAGATCCAAAGTAGCTCAGAGCCTTGGAACATTTTTCCGGAGGCCAGTAAAGATATTTGTTTCCACACTTCCTGAAACACTTAGGGAGAGAGGATGTAGGCCACCAGAAGTAAGCTGCCTTTCGGGCTGGGTCCATTCCCGGACATTCTTAGAACTTCCGCTAGTCATGTTGAGTGTGGGTGGTGAGAAATCTGTCGTGACTCACTGCTGTGCCCTCATCTGTCCCCAGCTGCTCCACTGGAACCCTGGCTTTGCATTATCAACTTCCCTCATTCACCAAGTTGGAAGCGTCACCAGATTCTTGGCTCTCACACTCTCTCACCTTGGATTGCATCACTCCTTGGGTTCATGGGCAAGGCAGCATCTATTTCAATGATGCAAGTCTATTCTGCCACCAAGGCTGCTGTAAGCAGGTGCTTGCATGCCTTTATTGCATTTAGATGGTGTGTCCGTAGTATCACTCAAGCAGTTTACTTAACTTGAAAACTCCTTGTCAGATAAAAAGCGTCAGTTATATGATGAAGCATAGAATTGGTCTTTTAGTGGTGAAGTTAATGTATTACCTATTAATGCTTTTTAATGTTGCACATCTGAAACTTTGATAGTGTTACAAGGTGATGTTACTTCAATTTAAAATGAGTAAATAAAAAGAAAATTCCTTGATATTCTTTATTGCAATGGCCTTTGTTTCCATTTTTCTCTGTGTGCCTGTGGTCATAGCTGTTCCTTATACCAACTGAAATGGTGTAGGGGAGAAACTAACCAAATCATTCTCTGATTATAGCCTCTTCTCTCTTCAACTCCCTGATCCGCAGAACAGCACTTTTCTTTTTAAAGATTTATTTATTTATGCATACAAGCTGGGGTACAGGCCAGAGGCATGAGGTGGTGAGAGGGTTCACCAGAGACAGAGCAGGGAGCAGAACAGGAAGATTGATGGAAATACACTGTTGAGGGGAGCAGCCAGTGAGGCAGGAGAGGTCTGCTGCGCCATGCGGGAATCTCCCCGGCTGGCCATCGAACTCCCGGCACTGCTGCCTACAGCTCCACAGTGCAGCGCTTAACTGTTGCGCCACCAGAGAGGCTCTTTTTTTTAAGTAAACAAATAAAAACCCACCATCATAAGTAAAATTCCTTCATCCTTGCTCTACCTACCACCCCCTCGCCACTATTAACCTAAGTTATGTTGTCAAAGTTCATTAGTTCATTATTATTTTATCTGGTCATTTGCTTTGTTTCCTGATGCCTCAACTATAGGTGAGATCTTTGATGTTTGTCTTTCTCCTTCTGACTTATTTCACTTAGCTAATTCCCCTGTGTTCTTTCCATTTTGCTGCAAATGGCAAAATTTCATCTTTTTTATAGCTAAGTAGTACTACATATGTATTTATACTACCTTTTCTTTATCCATTCATCAGTTATTGGACACTTAGGTTTTTACAATATCTTGGCTATTATAAATAACACTTCAATAAACATATGAAGTGCATGTATCTCTTTAAATTGATGAGTTCATATTGTTTGGATGGATACTTGGAAGTAGAATTTCTGGATCATAAGATAGTTCTGTTTTGAGTTTAGTTTTGTTTTTTTTTTCGAGGCAACTCCACATTGTTTTCCAAAATGGTTATACCAATTTACATCCCCACCAATAAGGTGGGAGGGTTCCTTTTTCTCTGTGCCTTTGCCAACACTTGTTACAATCTCTTTGATGCAAGTCATCCTCACTAGTGTGATATGGTATCTCATTGCGGTATTGATTTGAATTGCCTTAATAGTCAGTCACGATGACCATTTTTTCCATGTGTCTGTTGGCTGTCTGTATTTCCTCTTTTGATGAGTGTCTACTTAGTTTCTGACCATTTGCTGATAGGATTGGCTTTTTGTTGTTGTTGAATTGTATGAGTTTTTAATACACATTTTGTAACCCCTTGTCACATGTAAGATATACAAATATCTTCTCCCATTCAGTAGGTTGTATTTTCATTCTGCACATATTTTCTTTTGCCATGCAGAAACTATTTGTTTACTTTGCTTTTGATTCCTTCGCCATTGGTGTCTAATCCCCAAAAACAGCTCTAAGAGTGATGTTGTGGAATGTATTATATATGTTTTCTTCTATATATTTTGTGGTTTCAGGTCTTACATCCAAACCTTTAATCCATTTCAATTTTGGTTTTGTATATGGAGTTAGAAGGATCCATTTTCATTCTTTTGCATGTGACTGGCCAATTTTTCCAGCACCATTTGTTGAAGAGCTTTTCCTTTTTCTATTGTATGGTCATGGCTCCTTTGGACAAAGATTAACTGTTATTCTCTGTGTGGGTTTATTTCTAAGCTGTTGACTACTCCATTGATCCATATGTGTATTTTTATTTCAATACTACATAGTTTTAATTATTGTCTTTGTGGTGCAGTTTGAAGTTGGCTAATATGACGTCTCCATTTTTCTTCTCTTTCAAGATTACTTAGCTTTTTTCAGTCTCTTGTATCTACGTATTATTTGTTCTATTCCCTTTAAAAATGCCATAGGAATTTTGATAAGAATTTCATTGAATCTGAACTTATTTTAGATAAGTTGACTTTTTATAACCATGTTAATTCTCATCCATGAGCATCTTTCCATTTCTTTGTGTCTTCTTTTATTTCTTTTAACAATGTCTTACAGTTTTTCTTTCACAGTACTTTCACTTCCTTTGTTAAACTTTTTTTGATGTGATTATGAGCAGGATTGTTTTCTTTAATTTCTTTTTTTAAACTTATTTTTATGTTTGGGATACACAGAATTTTGTATATTTGTTATGAAGCCTGCCACTTTACTGTAATCATTTAAAGTTTCTAATTGTTTTTTAGTGGAATCTTTAGGGTTTTCTACATATATTATTATGACATCTGCAAAGAGTGATAACATCATTACATCTTTTCCAATCTGGACTGTTTTTGTTTCTTGTTGTTGTAAATTGCTCTGGCTAATACCTTTAAAACTAAATTAAATAAATTTAGAGTGGTAACCTTGTCTTGCTCATGATCTTAAAAGAAAAGCTTTGTTTTTCACTGTTGTGTATGATATTAATTGTAGATTTATGATGTTTGGTGTTTATTGTGTTGAGGTATGTTCTTTCTCTCTCCATTTCATTTAGTGTTTTTTAAAATCAGAAATGCATGTCTAATCTTGTAAAATTGCTTTCTAAGCATTGTATGTTCATTTTTGTTGTTGTTGTTGTTTTTTGGTGTGGTGTAATACAGTAAGTGATTTTCATATGTTGGCCCATCCTTGCTTCCCTGGAATAAATTCTACTTGGTCATGATGTGTGATCCTTTATAATGTATTCTTGAATGTGGTTTGCATCTATGTTCACCCATGGTATTAGTCTGCATTTTTTTTAATGTCCTTATCTGGTTTTGGTTAGGGTAATAGTGACCTCATAAGATGTGTTTGAAAGTACTCTCTCATCTTTAAATTTTAGAAGACCTTCAGAAAATAAATGTTAATTCTTTGAAATTTTGGTTGAATTCACTGGTAAAGTCATTTGGTCATAAACTTTAGTTTTTTTTTTTTTTAAGATTTATTTATTTATACATACAAGCTGGGGTACAGGCCAGAGGTGGGGGCAGCGAGAGGGTTCACCAGAGACAGAGTGGGGAGCAGAACAGGCAGATAGAACAAAGTACACTGCTGAGGGGAGCAGCGGGTGAGGCAGGAGAGGTCTGCTGCGCCATGTGGGAATCTCCCTGGCTGGGTGTTGAACCTGCGTCGCCGCTGCCGACAGCTCCACAGCACAGCGCTCAACCCCTGCGCCACCAGAGAGGCCCCATAGACTTTAGTTTTTAGGAAAATTTTGGATTACAGTTTCAATTTCCTTGCCTGTGATAGGTCAGTTCAGGTTTTCCATTTTCCTTTTTTACTGATTCAGTCTTGGTAGACTATACAGTTCTAAAAAATTATCCACTTCTTCTAGATTATTGAATTTATTGCAAATGGTTGGTCTTAGTAGCCTCTTATGATTCTATTTCATTTCTGATTCTTTTTATTAGTATATAAATTTTATTTATCTTTTCAAATAACCAGCCATTGGTGTTATGGCTTGTTTGCATTGTTTTTATTTTTTTTTTAATTTCATTACTATCTGCTCTGATTTTTATTATTTCCTTTTGACCTCATAAGATGTGTGGAAGTACTGACTTTTGGTTTCATTTTATTTTCTTTTTCAAGTTCCTTTAGATATAGGGTAAAGCTGTTTATTTGAGATTTTTTCAAACTTCTTGACATAAACCTGTATTGGTATTAGCTTTCCTTTTAGTACTACTTTTGCTGTACCCCGTTGGTTTTGTTTATTCATGTCTTCATTTTTCTCCAAATACTTTTTAAATTTATGATTTAATTTTCTTGTTCACTGGTGATTATGCAAAAGCATGTTGTTTAGTTTCTGCATAGTTGGGGTTTTTTTTTTTTAGTTTTCTTTTTTTGTGGCTGGTCACTAGTTTTATAGCATTATGATCAGAGAATATTATACTTGGTATGGTATTAATCTTAATACATTTGTTGACAGTCATTATATGTCCCAGTACATGACTTATTTTTGAGAATGGTCCATGTACAATTGAGAAATCCTCCTGGTTTTGGATGGAATGCTCTGTAAATGTTTGTAAAGCCCATCTGTTCTAGTTCATCATTTAAAGCTACAGTTTCCTTTTTCATTAATTGTGTGGCTGATCTGTTCATTGTTGTAAGTAGGGTATTAAAGTTCCCTACAATTATTTCCTTGCTATTAATGTCTCTCTTTAGTTTTATTAATAATTGATTAATGAATTTTGGTATTGCATCAAATGGGTTTTTATATACGTATGCATATGCATATAAAGCATTATGGCTTCTTGATTTATTAAACTCCAAATCATTATGTAATCTTTATCACTGTCTCAGAAGTCTAGTTCATCTGATATATGTATGACTACACTTGTCTTATTTAGACTACTATTTGTAGAACTATCAACTTTTTTCTTTGAACCTATATTTGCTGTTAGAGTGAAAATGAGTTTCTTATAGGCAGAAAAAAAGTGTTTTGCTTTTAATCCATCCAGCCAATCTATACTGCTTTTTTTGTTATTAAATTTGTCAGTTATTGATATGCCTATATAAATTTAGCATTATATTATTAATCCTACACATATACACATGTTTTACTCACCCTCCACTAAAACTCCTGTGCCAGTACACTGTCCCTTCCCCCTCCTCACTCTCCTCCTTTCCTTCTGGTAACTAGTAAATTTTTCACTAAGTTTAAGATTTGTTTTTGCTGTATTTGCCAGGATGTTTTCTGGTTATTTATATTCCATAGGTAGGAGAAGCTGTCTGATAATTGTCTTTCACTTTCTGACTCATTTCATGTAACATTACTTCAAGGTTCATACATTTTTACTTAAAAGGCGCTATTTAATCTTTTTTCATAGTTGAATAATATTCCATTGGGTATGTATTCCACAGTTTCTTTATCCAGCCATCTGTTTATAGGGACTTAGGTTGGTTCCATGTTTTGGCAGTTGTTGACTGTGCTGCTACAAACATAAGAGGGCATAAATCTTTTTGTTTTAGCATTTTCACATTCATTGGGTAAGTACCTAGAAGAAATATTGCTGACTATTACAGGATTTCCTTGTTTACTTTCTTAAGAACTGTCCATTCCATTTTCCATTGAGATTGTATCAACTTACATTCCCACCAGCTGTAGAATCTAAGAATTTGTCTATCTCCTCTAGGTTATTCAGTTAATTGCATAGACATGTTCATAATAGGTTCCTATGATCTTTGTATTTCTGTGGCATCTGTTGTGATTTCACCTTTTTCATTTCTGAATTTTTTTTTTTGTAAGCTTAGAAAGGGCTTGTTGATTTTGTTTTTGGATATTGAGAGAATTGCAGAAGATGGCTTGGAAAAAAAACAGATTAGTTTATGAAACAAGGAAGTGCTTGATAAATAGAAACTATGGTATTTTTCTTACTATTTCCCTATAGTTTAACACATGTTAAATTCCCAGATTTTCCTTAACATCAACAAGTGAACTTTTGGTGTTAGATGCAGAAAGTCACTTCAAGTGGATGATCAGAGAACCCTGAGATGTGATTCCTGGTGATATTATTTTTCTTTAATTCAAAATATTTTATTTACCTTATTTTAATATAATTTTATAATAGAAAAAGTATCTTTAAAAAAGTAGTAAAGGAAAAGAAAAGCCAGAAGGTGATTTTCATGGCAACAAACCAGCAAATGGAGAGAGGACAAGCATAAAAAATAGGAGAATAATTCAAAGAGTTTGAAGAAATTTCAAGGCGAAATGGCAACACTGAGTATGGTTACAGAGATTATATTATTATCTCAAAATATTATACTAGAATTACTAAAAAACTCTATTTAGACAATTGAGTTCTCATGCATGTGTGTGACTTAAATAATAATACTAATAATAATACTATTAATAGCTTAAATAATAATACTAATAACAATAGCAAAAGTATTTCATGTCTAGACAGGAAGAGGAATGACACAGAGAGAAAAGCATACTTATAATATAAATTTGCCTGGTATGAGTCACACCAAATGCTCTTTCAGTTTTGCAGTTTAAATTATTTGTCAAGTGACTTGAGTAGGAGGAAATATGAGTCTCTCTCTCTCTCTCTCTCTCTCTCTCTCTCTCTCTCTCTGTGTGTGTGTGTGTGTGTGTGTGTGTGTACATGTTCCTGTTTTGGAGTTATTTCCCAGACAATTCCTTTCAAGGATGGGGATGAGCTCTTAGGCTGGTTTCAATGCCAAAAAAAAAAGTTGATATAATTCTATCGTATCAAGTGAAATAGACTTTAAAACAAAACTATTATTAATCACTGTACAAATATAAAAGTTTAAATCAACAAGAATATAAAATAACCTTAAACATGTATGCAGCTAACAGTCTTGAATATATAAAGCAGGGGCCCTCCCTGGTGGCACAAGGAGTTAAGTCTTAGTTAGAACTATGAAGCTATCAGCAGCCACTGCAGCACGAGTTTGATCCCTGGCCAGAGAGCTTTCCATATGGTGCAGCAGACCTCTCCTGCCCTGCCCACCGCTCCCTCAGCAGTGTATTTCAGTAAATCTGCCTGTTCTGCTGCCCACTCTATTTCTGGTGACTCCTCTCACCACCCAACTCTGGCCTACACTTCAGCTTTCGTATGCATAAATAAAATAAAAATCTTTAAAAATATGTATATAAGCAAAATGGATAAAATTGCAAAAACATTATCAACTCACCATTATATTAGTTTACTTCAATACATATTTTGTTTATTATTATTAGGTAATTATAATTAGCAAAACTAGAAGAGCTAAATTATATAAAAGCCATCTTTGACCTAAGGGGAATATATAGATTTCTATATTTGACAGTCAAAAAAATTCTTAAGCACACAATTTAAAGGAACACATTTTAAATTTAATCCTGGGCCTCCCTGGCAGCGCAGCGGTTAAGCGCTGCGCTGTGGAGCTGTCAGCAGCTGTGACACGAGTTTGATGCCAGTCAGGAAGATTCCCTCATGGTGCGGCAGACCTCTCCTGCCTCGCCCACTGCTCCCCTCAGCAGTGTATTTCCATTGATCTGCCTGTTGTGCTCCCCACTCTGACTCTGGTGAACCCTGTCGCCGCCTCTGGCCGGTACCCCAGCTTGTATGCATAAATAATCTTTAAAAAAATGAAAATAAAATAAAATTTGATTATCCACTAGGCCACAAAGAACATTTCAAAGGAAATTAAAATATGCCATAAATTACTCAGTGTCTCTCTGTTCCTAAAACTTCAGGTGTAACAGAGTTTCCTTCCCACAACATCAACTCAAATCCAGATGTGAGCATGTTTGTGTGAGGTGAAGGATAGATGGTATATGAAAGACTTGGGCAATGGAATGATGAGCTTCCCATTTAAGATGGAGAGGTAGAAGGTAGAGGCTAAGCAGTTTTGGAGTAGTGATGAACATTCACACTAAGGGATGATCAATAGGTGAGGTGCTGGGTGCTATCCATAGATGCTTTTCAGAGGAGTACAATGGATTGTCAAACTTGGGTAGCTCCCAACACATGTGCAGTGCATTCAAATGGAGATCTACAATTGGTAACTCTCAACCACCATGAAGTTTGCCCTGGTGCTGGCAATCAAATCAAATGTTGCTTATTCCCATGAACGTGGATTATCTCCTCATGCTGGCATCACTCTTCTTCATTTATTCCTTTCCCATTTCCTGGACTCTGTCTTCTTTTCCCAGTCCATGAAATTTTTTTGATTTTGGATATGTTAGGAGAAGGAGGAAGGAGTTACTCCATGTTCCAAATCTTTCCACTTTACTTCTCAATTTTAAAATTAGATGTCAAGACATGCTTCTGTGGTTTTGTTTATGACTAAGGCAATAGGTCACACACAAGTGGTTTGCTGGACAAAGACAGGTCTAGAACAACCTCAGGCTCCTGATAAAGAGCAGGCATAGAGGAGTGGGGGATACATCTATTAATCCTTTAGAATATATTCTGTTCACATGTGTAAATGCATGTGTTATAACATGAAGCATGTAAGAGAGTCAATTGGAGTATTACCAAGGGAGCCAGGAAACATTCACAGTGTTAGTGCTTTAACTTAAGTCTCCCTTAGGCCCATATTATGTTATATATAGGTGAAACTGTAACATTAAAAGGCTATTCATGTATAATTCTAGGTTCCATTGATTCACCCAATGCAGCTTTATCTTTGCTTTTATTATTTATTTGTGGGTTTTTGGTTGGGGTCTTTGTCAGAAAATAAAGACTGGATACTTAAAACTTACTCATCAGGGCCTCCCTGGTGGTGCAACGGGTTAAGTCTCCATACTATGAAGATACCCAGAGCCACTGCAGCACAAGTTCAATCCCCAACCAAGGAGCTTCCCACATGGTGCAGCAGACCTCTCTTGTCTAGCCTGCTGCTCCCCTCAACAGTGTATTTCAGTCAATATGCCTGTTCTGCTCCCCAATCTGTCTCTGATGAATCTTCTCACCCCCACACCTCTGGCCTATAACCCAGTTCTTGTATGCACAAATAAATAAATCTTTTAAAAAAACTTACTCGTCAAACTTTCTCACAAGCCTCACTAAATAGATGAAATGATAAAATACATTATTATTTTTTTAATTACAGAGGTCCTCCTGGAGAACTTTTATTTTTTTTTATTTTTTATTTTTTTTTATTTATACATACAAGCTGGGGTACAGGCCAGAGGCGTGGGGCGGTGAGAGGGTTCACCAGAGACGGAGCAGGTAGCAGAACAGGCAGATCAGAAATACACTGCTGAGGGGAGCAGCGGGCAAGGCAGGAGAGGTCTGCCGCACCATGTGGGATTCTCCCTGGCTGGGCGTCGAACTCGCGTCGCCCCTACCGACAGCTCCACAGCGTAGCGCTTAACGGCTGCGCCACCGGGGAGGCCCCTGGAGAACTTTTAAATTAAAGTTAGCCTTACAGGTTAAGTGTCCCGGGAATCTTAATTTTGGTGAAGGATAAATTTTCCACTTCTTCAAAAGGAATTTGATTTTTTTGTGCTCACATGATGTTTGCATCATTTCATACAAACAGATAAAAACGGAAAATATACTAAGTCATTTCCTATCATGGAGACAAAATTCTATAATCTATTCTTTAAGTATGAGAGCACTTTTGATCTCCATCTCACGAATAGTCACAGTCATTCAGATCACTCTGTCCTGTTACCACTACTTCCAATTTCATTCAGGAGCTCAAGATAAGGGATAAAATTTGGATAAGAATTTTCTGTTTGTGGTTACAGTGGGTGTAATACATCTTAGGAAGAGGCGAAGACAGGAGTTTGGAGGCTCAGCATTTGAGAAAACGATGATGAATGTAGAATTCTTCCTAGAACAAGTCTTATCAACATGTATTAGCTCAGCTATTTTTAGGGGGCTGTTTTTTTCAGGAATTATTTCAGGAGTTATTTCACTTTCTGTATATTCACTTTCTCTATATACTGCCATGGTCTGCCATTTTCAGTTGGGATATTAGAATTTTAAAACATGCGTGGTGTTCACAAACCCATTCTTGGACCCTTGATTTCCAGTTCTGCATCGATACACTCTGCTCCCTTTAATGGGAGAATTCTGGATTGGTGCCTGGTTCTGACACTGGATTATTGACATTTCATTTTCTCCCTCCCCCCCCCCACACCTTTTTTTTTCCTTTTGATGTCAATGTTCCCAGCTTCATGACCTTGAATATCCTCTTTTGGTTCAATAATTTCATGAGCAACTTAGTAATATCAGTAATGATTTTGGTTTGTTTGTTTTGGCCAGACCTGAAGCTATTCCTCTCTGTGAATAGCATACACAGGAAGGTGCAAGGACAAGGTCTGCCCTGCAGTGGGCCCAGGAACAGATTGCACGGTAGTTCTGTTACTGGAACCCAGCTGCCTCAGCAGTGGGAATCAGCAGAAACAGTGTATTTCCTTCACCCTGCTGTTCCACACAAGTCTGTTGTGGTAGTTGACCTTCTGTGTAACAAGCATATTTCCTACACCTTGCCTTTCCCCACAAGTCAGTGGTGCCAATCAGACTTATGGGAGGGGCACCCTGAAAAATAATACAAACCAGGGTCAGAGGGAGGCAGGGATAAAAGAGAGAAGGTGAGGCTAAGAGAGGAGGAGATCCCCAGAGAGAGAGCCCCAGAGAGAGAGAGAAAGAGAGAAAGAGGGAGAGAGAGAGCGCAGCCCCAGAGTGAGAAAGAAGCCCCCAGAAGAGGAGGACAATGACAACAACACCAACCTCCTGAAGAAGAAAGAAGACGGTTCCAGACTCCAAAGAAAGAAGGGGGGACTCCATTCCTGGCCTCCAGGGCAGAAAAGAAACATCCAACAGTCACCCTCCAAGGAGGGAAAAGAAGCCAAAGGACTCTGTCAGAGACTGGGCCTCTGGTCCTGTCTCTGATGTTGCTTGAAAGAAGCACCAATGCAAGTGTTTGACATGATAAATATTTGTTGGGGAAAAAAAACAAAAACAAGAATGAATCTGTGTTTTCTGCTTGGTGCTCATTACCATGTAACTCTGTCAATTGATAAAGGTTCTCTGGGCCTCCCTAGTGGCACAAGGGGTTAAATCTCAGACTAAAGCTATCCGCAGCCACTGCATCATGAGTTCTGTCCCTGGCCAGGGAGGTTCCCACATGGTGCAGCAGACCTCTTCTGTCTCGCCTGCTGCTCCCCTCAGCAGTGTATTTCTGTCAATCTGCCTATTCTGCCCCCCACTCTGTCTTTAGTGAATCCTCTCACCATCCCCATGCTTCTGGTTTACATCCCAGCTCTTGTATGCATAATTAAATAAATCTTTAAAAAAAAAAAGGATCTGTTGTGTAAATGGTGATGGGGTAAGAGAAAAAACTTGCTAACTTAGTTAACTTTTGTTGTGAGACATAAAAACTAAAAGCTTCTCCATGGAAATGTGATCCTGTAGAAAGTCTATGTTTAGACTCTGCACTTTTGAATGTTTCATAATCCATTCAAGTTTTTTTTCTCTAAATGCTGCTTCTATGATAAACATTATGCTAGGAAGTGAGGAAACAATGGTGAGAGCATTGATGGTCTCTTATAGTCTAAAAACCAGCAAGTTATGGATTTCTCCTTAAGTTTACACCCACAGGTTGTGTTTGTGTGTGTCAGGTAGGGGTTGGAAAGTAGGACATGGATAATGCTAGAAAATAGGGCAAGTGTTGTCACAAATATTGTGCTTATCTGTTCAGATGTATTAGGTTCTAGATGCACTTTGGTTACCAATGAAATTAAAGAAGACAAAGAGGACAGATGGGTGTTTCACTTGTGAGTTAAGCCTTGTGGGAGTCAATGAAACAGTCCATTCATACAGAGAAAGAAAAGAGAAGGAAGAAGAAAGAGCAGAAAAGGAAAGGAAGAATTGGAGATGAGGGATTTGGCAGAGAAGGAAAAAATGACAGAGAAGGGAGAAAAAAGAAAAACTAAATTTAACTAAAACTAAATTTATTTCAATATGTCAAAATTCCCACTGTTTTATCAACATTGTCATTATGTCATTGCTATTATATTTAATAAATTATTATTGGAATTGGCCATCAATCTGAAGCCAAACCAGAAATGCAAGTGAAACACAATTGTTTTCTTTATTATTTTCCTCAGGATAATTTCTTGTTCTCTTCGTCTTTCTCAGTTGAGTTCTCAGTGAACTTTTCCTCAAACTATTGAAAGAGCAACCCACCCAGCAGACTATTCCCATGAAGGGGCCGTATTGGGCCTGGCTGCATCTTGTGTCCAAGTCTCAGGAGCAGCTCCTTTCCTAGGGGCACTCCTAGTGAATCTTTTGTCCTCTAATCCTTCATAGCAGAAGGATTCTGCTTTGAACTCAGATAAGCAGGGTATTCCCTGCTCTCCTTAATTCTTCCCCTATTCCAAACAACCAGAAGCAACTTCTTAAACAACAGTCTAAATAAACAAGATATAACATTAAATGAAATGTCAATTTAGAATTTTCAGTTCCTGACTTGCCATTTTGGGAAATTCATGTGATCAGTGTAATGAATATAAAAGAAGGCATAAAATGTTTAAATCTCTATTTCCTGGGAGAATGGGAAATAGTAAAAGTGTAATTTCTACCCAGTTTTAGGTATGACACAAACTAGAAGTTTACACTTTGACAAAAAGTCAAGAGCATGTATATAAGTACACACCTGGGTGAGTTATAATGGTGACTAGTTTCATTCCGAAGAGTATATGAAATCTAAGTGTTTCTAAAGCTCTGCAGTAGCCACAGATTAGCTATGCAGATGCCTTACTTAGCATCTGGCATGACTGTGCCACTATGGAAATATTAAAGTGGTACTTTACAAGGTGGGTAAGTAGCTACTGTCCTTAGACTAAACCCTCACATTATATTGTTCTGCCATCTCCCCCTCAGGGGGAACCTTTCCCAGAAAGTCCTGCAGGGAGGGGCATTCCACACTGGGTTTCAACACATGACTGGTGTCAGAATTTTGTCTGAGCTATAAGAATGTAAAATATGTTTCAATGTTATTTTTTAAAAGATTAGTTCTGGGCCTCCCTGGTGGCACAGGGGTTAAGTCTCAGTGCTGTCACCTTTATGGCCAGAGTTTGATCCCAGCCAGGGAGCTAGCCCACACATGGCTCAGCAGACCACTCCTGTCTCCCCCGCTGCTCCCCTCAGCAGTGTATTTCAGTAGATACACCTGTTCTGCTCTCCACTCTGCCTCTGGTGAATCCTCTCACCCACTGTACCTCTAGAGGGCCTACACCCCAGTTCTCCTGTGCATAAATAAAGCTTAAAAAAAAAAAGATTAGTTCCAATGCAGGTGGTTTGACTAAAAACTATATTGAAGATACAAAGATGACTCAAATAAAAGAAGAAAAATTTTCATTGGTAGAAGAAAACAAGTTACCATTTCTTAAAATTGTAGACCTCACCATTCCCTACTCATGAGGAAAGACGGTAAAACAGTTTCATGGCTACACTGCATGTTATTTGGAGCCGTCTTTAAAATAAATGTAATACGCGGGCCTCCCTGGTGGCGCAGCAGTTAAGCGCTGCGCTGTGGAGCTGTCGGCAGCGGCGACGCGAGTTCGACGCCCGGCCAGGGAGAATCCCGCATGGCGTGGCAGACCTCTCCTGCCTTGCCCGCTGCTCCCCTCAGCAGTGTATTTCTGATCTGCCTGTTCTGCTCCCCACTTTGTCTCTGGTGAACCCTCTCGCCGCCCCACGCCTCTGGCCTGTACCCCAGCTTGTATGTATAAATAAAAAATAAATCTTTAAAAAAAAAAAATAAAAAAAAATAAAAATAAATGTAATACGCCAAATATTACCCAGATTTCTGAAATAATCTCATACTGGCCTCTCCAGATTGAGTCAGTGTCTATTCACCACTTGATCCATATAGTTCAGTACAGGGGCTGGCATATAACAGGTGCTCAAAATATATTTTTGATTGGATGAATGAATGAATGAATGGAATAATTTAACATGCATTATCCCAAAGGCTGATCTCTCAGATTCTTCATGTGCTTAGAGAAGGAAAAGGTATTTTTCTTTTCATTCAGTGATTTAAGAAATATTTACTGCTGATAGGCCTGTAAGCCAAGGGCTGAATTGCATTTCCTATAGGCCAACTACTGAATCTACACTAATGTTAGGCAATATTCATTTGCCATTTACAGATGACTTGCTAGAGTTTATGTGCCTAGCAAGTAAGAAAATAGATCTGGAACCTTGTTTTCAGTCTTCGGGCCTTTTGTGAAGTGTCTGTATTTATATTTCACTGTGCTATGGCTGCATATTTACATGTACTATTTTTCTTTTTCTTTTTTTTCTAAGATTTTATTTTATTTATACATACAAGCTGGGGTACAGGCCAGAGGCGTGAGGCGGCGAGAGGGTTCACCAGAGACAGAGTGGGGAGCAGAACAGGCAGATCAGAAGTACACTGCTGAGGGGAGCAGAGGGCGAGGCAGGAGAGGTCTGCCACACCATGTGGGATTCTCCCCGGCCGGGCATCGAACTCATGTCGCCGACAGCTCCACAACGCAGCGCTCAACCACTGCACCACCGGGTAGGCCCCTGTACTATTTTTCATTTGTAACGACAGATTCTCTCAAGTAAAAGATTTTGAGTGTTATTTATTTGATTAACAATGCACATTATTGTGAGCACAGATGTATGTCTTACAAGTGAAAAGAAACAATGACTTTTTATAAAATTGATTTGTGTTTTTAGGTTAAAAATAAAAAAGTGCCTGTTTGGTTGAGGAAGGCATTGTGTCTTGTTTACCTTTTTTTGATACTCAGCACCCAGGACAGTGGCTAATATGCAGATGATAGCTAGACAGACAGATAGACTGACAGACAAACAGGCTTTCATGAATCAACCAGAACAATGAAAGAACAGTTCTTGGATGCTTCTGAACCAGTGTTTAGTTAAGACTTTTTTTCTGGTTGTGAGAAGTGGAGGATGTAGGTATCTTCTGTTGATATCTTGCCTTCATACTAGAAAATGCTATCAATTACCATCAAAATTCTTGACAATTTATGGAGCATTTTGGGCAAAGCAGGGAATGCAAAGCTATCGACTGAACTCTGTCCTCAAAAAGTTTATATTTAAATGCTTCCTATTTACAGAGGTGATGAGGTGTGAATTAGTGACAAAATAGTACTCGAAGTCAGAGAATCCCACAGGTCTCAACACTTCTGAGATCCCACACCATTACTAGACCTTTTATCTCAGATTCACTTCGGGTATAAAGCAGTTCATTGGAACTGGGAAAGGGAAATGCAATAAATACAAGGTAAAGACCCCTGAAAGAGGATTTTCTTGTGCATCTTTCTTGTTAAACACAATTAGTTGGGTAAAGAAACAAATTCTGTGATACGTTCAGCCTATGCCTTGTCCCACTCTTATTTCTGACCATTCAGAAATATTATCAAGTAAAAATTTATTTTACTAGCTGCAGTGTACCTCCTTTTATGGTCCTATTTCTTCAAAGAGTTCTTCTCAGATCTATGCTGACCTCCAGGGTCACCTTCAGCTCCAAATATTTTCAGTTCCATGAGTCCAGGCAAACTTCTCATGAATGTAAACTCTGAAGACATCACAGAAGACTTTCCTTAATTAAACAATATTTATGAATACAATTTAGTCACCTCAAAAGAATTCATTCTTAAAAATAATTATTTCATTTCTTCATGTGTTTTTTTTAAAGATTTATTTATTTATACATACAAGCTGGGGTACAGGCCAGAGGTGTGGGGCGGCGAGAGGGTTCACCAGAGACAGAGTGGGGAGCAGAACAGATAGATCAGAAATACACTGCTGAGGGGAGCAGCGGACAAGGCAGGGGAGGTCTGCCCCACCATGTGGGATTCTCCCCAGCTGGGCATCGAAGTCGCATCGCTCGCTGCCGACAGCTCCACAGCGCAGCGCTCAACTGCTGCGCCACCAGGAAGGCCCCAGTTATTTCATTTCTGAAAGTGAGTCATTTTATGAAGAAAAAAATCTTGCGAGTTTTGGTTATGTAAATGTAATTTTAAGTATTTAGATATTTAAATGTATTTTATTTTAACTGTAAAAATTTAAGTATTTAAATGTACTTAAATATTTCCTTACATTTAAATACTTCCCTACTCAATCTTGGCTAGAGTTAGACGAAGGTAAAGGAGTCATTTTTTTCCTATTTTGTAAAAAAGTTGAATAACTTACAATATCTTCTATTGTGACTTTGCTACAACTGTTGTCTGATTATCTGAACACCAGCTGTATCTTCCTTTGAACTCTCCTTTTGAGTGTAAATAGTGAGCATGAGTCCAAACACAATTGACTCTATCTGCTGTTTCCTGTCCTCTAACCAAATGTTCTAACCATATGTTTAGCTTAGAAGGGAGAGACTGGAGGTTCATGCTTTAATAGCTCATTTTTGTTAGAATGACCACAAATATTTCCAAGTTCAGAGTGGTGGGACGTTTTGCCAGGTGCCATGTGCAGAGCATTTATTTCCTTTCTGGATGTGATGCAAACTTGACTCTCGAGTCATGGATTTTTTTTTTAAACAATATTTTAAAATATAGGGAATGAGAAGAAAGGGTACTTTCATTTCATTAAATGCTCATTTTTTGGGGGGAGCCCAGGGTCAAAACTTTACCCACAAATTTCCCAAAGTATGGAAAAAATATGTTATTGTTGCAAATGATTAATGCCCCCAAAGCTTGCCCAGGTATCTTTGCTGAGGATGCCGTCCTATCACATAATGCAATGATGCTGTCTTCAGAAAAGCTCTTTCCCTTCTGAGTCACACAGGCCTTTAAACCTCAACAATGTTCTCCTTATGGTCCCAATCCCTGGATTCAACCCACAGGAAATTGTGTTTTCTCCTAGTTGTGAAATTTCAGCTTTTCTTGGTCACTTGAGCGGAACTACCTTACATCTTGGTTCATTCCCTCCTGTTCTTTGACTATTCTAGGTTTGTTTGTTATCCTATGTTTAATGACAACAGCTACCATTTTGCTAAGCATTTCCCTGTGAGGAAGTTCAGCATTGAAGTTAAGACCATGATTTTTGGGGTCAGATTATCATGTTTGGAAACCTCAGGATGCACATGGTAACTGTGAGACTTTCATATGTTTACTTAACCTCTCTTTGCCTGTTTCCTCTTCCATCAGATGAAGTAAAAAATTCTACCTCCTCAGGAACTGTGTGAGAATGAATAGATTATAAAGAAACTTTCCTGGCAGGAAGTAAACCACATCAATGTTAGCTATGTTATTATCAGTTATTACTTGGTGATGGGAAGCCTCTAAATGTTCTCAGAGGTCCCTACTTCCTCATATTCAGGTTGTTATATAGTCTCTCTTCAAATAAATGAGCACGATCCACTTTCAATAAACAGAGCAAAGTGATGGGATACCACTTCTGAAATTAGGTCATAAAGACTGACTTGGGCTAGTCCTCGCTCTGGCTGTCTTTGGGACTATTCACTCATTTAATGAGACTGCTCTCAGAAAGACACATGTGAAAGCTTGAAAGTGGATCTTATAATACCTGCCAGTAGCCATATGAGTGACCTTAGAAGTGTATTCTCCCCAGGTTAAACCTAGGGGTAATTGCACCTCAGCTGACACCTTGAATGCAGTCTGGTGAGACCCACTCCCAGGCTCCTGACCCACAGAACCAGTGAGATAATAAATGTTCCTTGTTTCCATATATTATATTTTGCAGTAAGTTGTCACCCAGCAATAGGTACAAGTATATGCTGATCACATCACATGAAATATCTCCTTTCTATTCATAACCAATGAAATGGTAGGGAATATTATCCAATTTATATGTGAGACAATGGAGGGTAAGAGAAATCAAGTCACATAACCACACAGGGCTAATTTGTGGTTGGAGTCCAAATACAAAGTTTCCTGTCTTTCCACTCATTCATTATTGCCTCTCCTGTGAAGCAAATCAATTCTTTTTAAAATTTATTTATTTTTAATTGAAGTATAATTTGGATATCCCTATCAGGTATTACCACCACCACAGTGTACCCACCACCAAATCACCCATAGTCCACCAGCATAGTCCATTGTGTTTTCTTCTCTCTTTGTTGTTAGCTCTCTTCCACCCTCTTCATATTTTGGTGCTTCAGTTCTGTAGTAAGCTATCAAGAGTTAGTTTTTAAGCTTATCTTTCTCTGACTCTTAATTTACTTACTTTATATTCCACATATTAATGACACCATCAGATATTTAGCTTTCTCCTTCTGACTTATTTCAGTAAGGATTATCCCTTCCAGCTCCTCCATGTTGCAGCAAGTGGCATGAGTTTATCTTTTTTGATCAGCAAATAATATTTCATTTTGTATACACACCATATGTTCTTAGTCACTCATCCATTTTGGGGTACTTATGTTGTCTCTATATCTAGCACTGAAATGAACAAATGAGTGCAGTTTTTCTTTTAAGTTAGTATTTTGTGTTCTTTGTTGGGTTGTATGGCAGATCCATTTTTAGTTTTATGAGAAACTTCCACATAGCTTCCCATAGGGGCTGGATCAGTCTACATTTCTACCAACAGTATATGATGGTCCTTTTTCTCCACATCCTTGCCATAACTAGTTTTTGGTCTTTTTGATATGGTCCATTCTCACAGATGTCAGGTGATATCTCATTGTGGTTTAAATTTGCAATTCCCTGCAAATTAAGTAATGATGACCAGTTTTTCATGTGCTTGTGGACCATCTGCATGTCTTCTTTGGAGAAGTGCCTATTTAACACCTTGCCCATTTTTTGATGGGGTTATTTGTTTCCTTTTTGTTGAGTTGTGTGACTTCTTTGTAGGTCTTTTATGTTATCAAATATATAGTGAACAAATACTTTCTCCCACTCTGTAGGGTGTCTTTTTGCTTTAGTCATGACCTCTTTTGCTATGTAGAAGATTTTTAGTGGTGGGAGGGCTGTGGTGACTACACCTGCGCAGGAAATCCTATACTTTTAAAATACTAACAAGGATATAAAACAATGACACTTCAATAAAATAAATAACAACATCTTTGCACCGGGGAGGGCAGCAGAAAGGAGACTCCAGTTGGTGTCGACCACAGCACAGCACCCCCCCCGTGCCCCCACCCCCAACTTCTAGGTGGCTGCACAGTGGCCCCCCAGAAGATAGGGGAAGCAAAATCCTGACCAACAGCTGCCCACAGCCTCCACACCTGCACCTCCTCGTGGAGTAGTGTGGCCCAAGCAGCAGAAAAGAAGCTTAAGACCAGGAGCTCTCGAAGCCTCCCCACCAGACATAACTCCAGGGGCAAAGATAGTCCCAGGCAAACACTGGAGGAAAGGGAAAAAAGGGAGGGATGAGAGAAAGAATAGAAAGACTCCTAGCAATGGCAAAATGACAGCAGCGATAGCAGGACAACAGCAACATATGACACTGGAAAAGGGGGATTGAACCCCAGCAGGGAGCCCACCTGGAAACTCCAAAACCTAAGAGTAAAAGGACTATAAAACTCTCCCCAAGTTCACATCTGCCCAATACTTTTTTTTTTTTCTACAAACCACCCCTTCTTCTTCCTTAATTCCACTCAGAACCGGAAACACATTGGAGACACGCCTCGAGAGACACAGAAATTTCAACAGAGAATAAAGAAAATCTGGAAGACACCCAGCCACAGCTAAGGCAACTCAGACACTAGGAAACCACAAACACTCCTCAGCAAGTAAAAGCAGGAGTCATGCCCGCTGGCACCAACAGCACAGGAATGCTATGATCAGAGCAAAGCAGAAGGGTAACAACAGGAAGGAAAAAAGTTACAAATGACCCTCAAAACAATACACCACAGAAAGAAAATCCCTCTCCAGAACCCAATAATATGGACATAGAAGATTGCATCTGCCTAACAGATGAAGAATTCAAAATAGCCATAACAAAAAAAAATGACAGAATTAAATGAAAAGAACAAAGAACTGAGTAATATAAACGAAAAACTGAAGAACGAGAATGAATCCATAAAGAAAGAAATTGAAGGAAATGGAGGATTTACAAACATTAGTAGAGAGCCATAAAAGTAGATTAAAACAAATGGAGAACCTACAGGCAAAAAGAGACTAGAGAGACACATGTAACATACTACATGCCAACAAATGTCAACCAAGAATACTCTACCCTGCAAAGCTCTCCTTCCTCTATGAAGAAAAATATGGACCTCCTCTGACAAACAGAAACTACAGAAATTCATCACTACCAAACCCCCTCTCCAAAGAATACTACAAGAAACCATGAAGACAAAGCCAACAGAGGAAAGACCAGGAAATACAGAATAAGGTAAGAATTAGAATCACAAAAAGGTAAACAAAAAGACAAATATGGATGACAGTATATCAATATTAATCCTTTGCACTCGAGTGGCACCACTACAGCGCCCGGGGGTTTAAAGCATCAACTCGAGTGGCGCCGCTATGGTGCCCGGGCAGTTTAATGCATCCACTAGAGCGGCACTGCTATGGCGCCCAAGCGGTTTGGAACTCAATATGTTTATTTCCGATGTGTGATAAGATACTCTTATCGCAATTATTTTTGTGGACCAGGCTCAGCCTGTGTCCTTAGCCAATTCTTAGCTTAGCTTAGTTGTCTCAGCTTAGCATTGTGATACCTGTCCTGACAAACTGAGGCTGCATCTTGGGGATTGTTTTACTAAATATCACACAAAAACTAATTACAGAGTGTAATATTTAACAGATTTTGTTGTATTCAATGTAAAAATAAATAAATTGTTGAAATTTTATTATTTGTATATGTTTGTTTGAGTATAAAATGATTTCAAAGTATCTGTAAAACGCTTCCCTAATATAGCTGAAATCATCTCGAGTTGCTGGTTCGCCCATGTGAAAAAGGCCTCGAGTGCAAAGGGTTAACTCTAAATGTAAACAGACTAAACACACCAATAAAAAAACACAGAATAGCAGGATGGATCAAAAAACAGAACCCAACCTTCTGCTGTCTACAGTAAACACATTTAATTGTAAAAGATAAGCAGAGATTAATAGTTAAAGGATGGAAAACAATCCTACAAGCAAATGGACCAAAAAAGAAGGCAGGAACAGCTATACTTACATCAGATAAAATAGACTTCAAACTTGAGAAGATGAAAAGAGACAAATCTGGTCACTGCATCATGATAAAGGGGACAGTAAAACAGGAAGATATAACACTCATCAAAATATAATCCCTAAATGAAGGAGAACCAAAATATATCAGACAATTATTATTATCTCTGAAACAGACATTAAAGAAAATACATACATAGTAGGAAACTTCAATACCCACTTTCACTATTGGACATATCAACAAGAAAAAAAAAATAACCAAGGACACTAAAGCTCTAAATAAGGACCTAGACCACATGGGATTAACAGATGTCTATTGATCACTTCACCCCAAAAAATCTGAATACACACTTTTCTCAAGTGCACATGGAACATACTCCAGGTTTGATCACATATTAGGCCACAAAACAAACCCCAACAGATACACTAAGATCAAAATCGTACCAGCCTTCTCTGATAATAAAGGAGTCAAGTGGAAATAAACCATGAGGAGAAAAAAAGAAACCCTTTTACCTCATGGAGACTGAAGCCCACGTTACTGGAATACCAATGGATAAACAAAGAGATCAAAGAAGAAAATAAAAAATATCTAGAACTGAATGACAACGAGGACACAACTTTCCAGAACATCTGGGACACAGTAAAAGCAATAATAAGAGGAAAATATATAGCATTACAAGTTCACATCAAGAATCAAGAAACAACTCAAAACAGAAATCTAATCTCACATCTCAAAGAACTAGAAAATGAACAACAAAAAAACCCAAAAGCCAGTTTAAGATTTAAGAAAGGAAATAATAAAAATCAAAGCAGAAATAAATGAAATGGAAATTAAAAAAAAATCCAGAAGATCAACAAAACCAAAGCTGGTTCTATGAAAAAATAAACAAAATAGACAAACCACTAGCCAGGCATACAAAGAAAAAATGGGAGAAAACACAAATAAATAGGATCATAAACGAAAAAGGAGAAATCACAACGGACACAGCAAAAATCAAAAGAGTAATCAGAGATTAATATGAACAGCTATACAGAAACAAGTTCAACAACCTAGAGGAAATGGACAAATTCCTAGAACTATACAATCACACAAAACTACATAAAGAAGATGTAGAACACTTAGACAGACCAATCACAAGCAGTGAAATTGAAACAGTAGTTAAAAACCTCCCCAAAAACAAAAGCCCAGGACCGGATGGTTTCACAAAGGAATTCTACCAAACATTCAAAAAGAAAATAGTCCCTATATTACACAAACTCTTTCAAAAAATCGAGAAGGAAGGAATACTACCAAACACATTCTATGCAGCAAACATTACTCTAACACCAAAACCAGACAAAGACAACACACAAAAAGAAAACTACAGACCAATCTCTCTAATGAACACCGATGCAAAAATATTTAACAAAATCTTGGCCAACAGGATCCAAGAAGGCATCCAAAAGCTAATACACCTTGGCCAAGTGGGATTTATTCCAGGGACACAAAGATGGTTCAACATCCAAAAATCAATCAATGTAATCCAACACATCAACAAAAAGAAAAATAAAGACCATATGATCATATCAATAGATGCTGAGAAAGCACCTGACAAAGTGCAATACCCATTTATGATAAAATCCCTTGAAATCCTTGGGATAGAAGGAACATACCTCAATATAATAAAAGCCATATACGACAACCCACAGCCAATATTATCCTCAACGGTGAGGAGCTGAAGGACTAAGATGAGGAGCAAGGCAAGGATGTCTACTCTCATCATTGCTTTTCAATATAATACTGGAAGTCCTAGCCAGAGGAATTAGACAAGAGAAAGACATTCAAGGGATCCAAACAGGAAAAGAAGAAATTAAACTGTCTCTATTTGCAGACGATATGATAACATATATACAAAACCCTAAAAACTCCATAGAAAAACTACTCAAATTATAGACTAGTTCAGTAAAGTAGCAGGATAAAAATCAATGCAAAAAAATCAGTAGCCTTCCTATATGCGAACACCCAATCTGAAGAAGAAGAAATTAAGAGATCCATCCCCTTCAAAATCAAAACCAAAAAATAAATAAATAAATAAATAAATATCTGGGAATAAATCTAGCAAAAGACATAAAAGACTTATACAAAGAAAACTATAAAACACTGTTGAAAGAAATAGAAGAAGACACAAGAAAATGGAAAGACATTCCTTGCTCATGGATTGGAAAGATTAACATTATCAAAATGGCCATCCTACGAAAAGCAATTTAGAGATTCAACGCTATTCCAATAAAAATCTCAATGACATTCTTCAAAGAAATAGATTGAATATTGATGAAATTCATATAGAACCATAAAAAACCCTGCATAGCTAAAGCCCTTCTGACTAAAAAGAAAGAAAACAGAGGAATTTCACTCCCTGATTTCAAACTATACTACAAAGCTTTAATAATTAAAACAGCATGGTACTGGGACAAAAACAGACACAAAGAGCAATGAAACCGAATAGAATACCCAGAATTAAAGCTGCATATCTATGAACAACTAATCTTTGTCAAAGGAGTAAAGAAAATGCAATGGAAGAAGGACAATCTATTCAATAAATGGTGTTGGGAAAACTGGACAGCTACATGCAAAAAAATGAAGCTAGACTACTACCTCACACCCTGCATAAAAGTCAACTCAAAATGGATAAAAGACCTGGACATAAGACCTGAAACCATAAAATTTATAAAAGAAAATATAGGCAAAACTCTACACGACATATATCTCAGCAAAATCTAAAGACACATCACCCAGAGAGAAGTAAGTGAAGGACAAGATAAACAGATGGGATTACATCAAAATAAAAAGCTTCTGTACAGCAGAAGAGACATTAACGAAAACTAACATACACCCTACCAACTGGGAAAAGATCTTTGCACACAGTACAACTGATGAAGGACTGATAACAAAAATTTCCAAGGAACTCACACAACTCAACAAAAACAAAGCCAATAATCCAGTCAAAAAATAGGCAGAAAAGCTAAAAGTCACCTCTCCAAAGAAGAAAAGCAAATGGCCAACAGGTACATGAAAAAATGTTCAACATCACTTATAATCAAGGAAATGCAAATCAAAACCACAATGAGATACCACCTCACACCTGTGAGGATGGCACACATTAAAAATACAGACAGCAGCAAACGCTGGAAAGGATATGGAGAAAAAGGAACTCTTCTACACTGCTGGTGGGAATGTGAACTGATCCAACCACTATGGAAAGCTGTATGGCGATTCCTCAAACTGCTAAAAATGGAGCTTCCATACGCTCCAGCAATACAACTTTTGGGAATCTACCCAAAGGACATAAAGACACTAATTCAAAAGGATACATGCACCCGTATGTTCATTGCGGCACTGTTCACAATAGCAAAAGTATGGAAGCAACCCAGATGTCCAAAAATGGATGATTGGATCAAGAAGATGTAGTACATAGGGCCTCCCTGGTGGCGCAGCAGTTGAGCGCTATGCTGTGGAGCTGTCAGCAGCGCGCGATGCGACTTCGACGCCCAGCGGGGGAGAATCCCACATGGTGCGGCAGACCTCTCCTCCCTCACCTGCTGCTCCCCTCAGCAGTGTATTTCTGATCTGCCTGCTCTGTCCCCACTCTGTCTCTGGTGAACCCTCTCACCGCCCCACGCTTCTGGCCTGTACCCCAGCTTGTATAAATGAATAAATCTTTAAAAAAAATGATGCGGTACATATACACAATGGAATACTATTCAGCATTCAAAGAAGATAAACACATGCAATTTGCAGCGACATGGGTGGAATTAGAGGGGATCATACTCAGCGAAATAAGCCAGAAAGAAAGAGAAAAATATCGAATGGTTTAACTTATAAGAGGACTATAAGGAAACCAAATAAGAGAGAGACACTCAGCGGGGGGTGGGGGGGGAGAGGAGGATAAGGGCACAAAATGGAGTAGAAACAGACACAAGGGACCATGGAGATGGATCACGGGTAAATTGGTGGTCAGTTACCCAAGGGGAATACAAAATGTATATAACAACAACATAAACAAATAAAAATTAAAAATAGACCCCCAAATCGACATGGTATATAGGATTAGCTAGTATTAGCTATATATTATATAATAGCTAGCTATTGCAGCATTACAATAGCTAGGACATGGGAACAATCCCACTGATAGAGGATTGGAGATGTGATGTATCCATACTATGGAATATTATTCAGTTAGAAGGAAAAATGAAATTTGCTATTTACAACCAAATGGAAGGAATTTGAGGCAATTATGTGGAGTAAGGCATGGCAGAATGACAAAGACAAGTACTGGAATTTTACATAGACAATTTAACAAAGCAAACTACTTACAAAAACTGGTGAATATCAATAAACAGAGGTCTATGAGGTTAAGAGAAAGAAGAAGGAGAGTCAAGGAGATATGAGTGATGTACAAAAAGCAAACACAAACACAAGACAAGGATTCCTTCACAATAAATTTTACATATTGGCTCAATAAAGAAACATTGACACTTATTTGCAGCTTTAATATCATTCGTAGAAAATTTGGTTAAAAAACGCAAGCTTGATTTCTACACTCAACATGGTCATTCCTATGTAGTATAATGAAGCACATTTTAGTGTAAATTAAATTTACCCCTGTAACGTGGTCTGTATGTTATGGCACTAAATCAAATGAATAATATATTTAATATAAATTGAGACCTTTAAACAATGGTTTATAAAGGAGACAAAAATGTAAGCAATATGGTCTGAAAACAGCTAATGCAGTATTACGGCTGTTTAAATAGCTACGTTAGATGGCGTCTCTAGCTGGCCTTTTAATTGCTGCAATCAATGGATTGAATAAATAACTCAGTTTTAAATTTATTAAGTTGACCCAGTTTAATCACTATGTAAAACAGTCTCATATTGCAATGATCACCTTTTCAGGCTCAGTGTGCGAATTACCTTCAAGTGAGCTTACCAAGTACAGTGGTTTATGAGTTTCCCACGATGAGGTCTTGTTATTTATTTGTGCATCCAGAGAATTCAGACATGTTTGAAAGGATCTCCTGTGTGTTCCAGCCCTTAGGAACGAGAGAGCACGTAGCCAGAGTCTGCTGGCCCTCATCTTCTGGCGTGGATGAGGACATTGCAGAAACAACTTCAGAGACTGGATTAGAACACTGACCAAAACATGCCTGAAACCCATTAACCACATTGAATTTCTCTTTATCATTGAGTAATTTTGAGTTGGGTTTTCTCTTATTTTTTATAATGTACCCTAACAAATATAAGTGCTTAGCGAGACTAATCTTTCCTCTTTATTACTTCCAGATAAGTTCCCCTAATATTGGTGTTCTCTATCTGGTAAGGTGTTCTATTTCGTCCTTAAATAGGCATGAAATTCTAAGATTAGGCAGTGAGCAAGCCTAGATATCTTACTATTATTTGAAAACTTACTTTTATTCTAATATTTACTTCCTGACCCTGTATCAGAATTATACAATCTCACTGATGCAGGAGATTTGAGAAGTCATACTAATCAGCATAATCTTTTTGGTAGTTTGTGAATCCTGGCTCTTTTTAAAGCTGCTAACTTTTCCTTTGCCCAGAGGCTTCTCTGGACTCCTCTGCTTATGTTGCCAGATTTTAAGGACTATTTGAGGGTTCTATTAGAGCACGGTTTCATGAAATAATACTATGAGATCATGTTAAATATTTATACAATGTTTACCATGTGCCAGATACTATTGCCTCTGTATCATATAACTCATTTAACTTGTGTTTAATCTTCACAGTAGCCATTTGAGTAGGTATCACGATTATCTACATTTTATATATCAGGGCATGGGACACAGAAAGGCTAAAAAAAATGGGCAAGGGCAAATAGCTAGTAAGTAGCAGACCCAGTGTCAGATAGCCTGCTCTCATAGCCTGCTTAATAAGTACACTAATGTAGTAAGAGGAGTTTTTATATCAAGTATGTTGTGATGAATTTTATATAGGAATCACTAAGAAAGCTCATAATTTGAGTTTTTCTGATCTTCCTTAGAATTTTGTGGTGATCCATTCATCCACCCTACCCCTTAGCCCATGAGAATGTCTGATCTCTATTGACAAGTTGCTAGCGAACATCAGTTGTGCCACTTGTGGACGGAAGAATATTACTTTGTGGAAAGCTAACCATCTCATTTGTGCTTCAATTCATCTGAGCTTCGGTCTCAAAAACTCGGTTATGGCCAGTAGTTCACAACCATACTGTGGCAAATGTGACTGTATATTCATGAAGAATATATAGGCAGCTCATTTTTGTGGGAACTCAACATCTGATCCTAAAACTGAACTCTCCAATTGCATGTCTTCAGGACAGGGTGTTAAAGCTTTTTTTTCTTTATACAAATACATCTGTTTGATTGTATATCAATTTCCATCAAATGGCACCTCATAGAAGAATGACTAATACAAAAAGAATTGCCCATACCAAGTGTTAATGAGGATGTGGATTCATCGGAATGCTCATAAACTGGAAATAAAAATGTATTTTGGGGGCCTCCCTGGTGGTGCAGCGGTTAAGCGCTGCGCTGTGGAGCTGTCGGCAGCAGCTGTGGAGCTGCGAGTTCCACGCCCAGCCGGGGAGAATCCCACATGGTGCGGCAGACCTCTCCTGCCTTGCCCACTGCTCCCCTCAGCAGTGATCTGCCTGTTCTGCTCTCCACTCTGTCTCTGGTGAAGCCTCTCACCACTCCACACCTCTGGCCTGTACCCCAGCTGTATGTATAAATAAATAAACCTTTAAAAAATGTATTTTGGTACAGCTACTTCGAATAATAGTGGAACATTATCAACCATGCTTATTTTTAATTTTTAATGTTTAATAGAATTTTTTAACTTCTAGGTACACTACCAAAAGAAATGCATATATATGCTCATCAAAATCAAGCACTAGAATGACTACCGCAGCATTATTTGTAAAAACCAAAAATTGGAAGGAAAAATCCCCTCTCAATGATGCATCAGCATGATGTGTAAACAACTTGTACAATGTTCACACAATGAAATTCTACACTGATCTACTGTTATATGCCAAAATGTGAATGAGTCTCACAAACATAATGTTGAGCAAAATAAACAAGACCAATAAAGGACAACTACTGGGTGAATCATTTTATGAAGCTTGTGGAAACTGGGAACGCTCCTCCTTTTACCAGCATGCCCTTGGATGGGCAGCACTAGGGACGGGTTGCCACGGGTAACCTGAGGTGCTGGTGTTCTGATCTTTTGATTTGGGTGTTGGTTACGTGGATATAAAATTTGTTTTAGCTGTACCTTTATGATGTAGACACTTTTCTGTAGGTATGTTATATTTCACTAATGATCTTTTAGAAATAAAAATACACATGCAGTTTTGCCTGTGTCATCTTCAACTGGTAAAGACAGTGAGTGGTTTGTTCTTCCTCAGAGAATGAGCTTGACTTTGAGAAAAAAGCCTAGCCAGATCTCATAATCTTTTAACCAAATAGACCAAAGTGATGTTTAAAATACAATCAACCTATTTTTCAGATCTGTAAAGTGTTTGGATTGAAAAAATACACAGGACTTTCGATTAGAAACATTGTACTGCATTTTTGTATTAACTTTGTGGAGAGTTAGATTTGGAATTTCAAACTTTTTGTGTGTTCCTTTGGGGAAAAATCTATGTTTATATGCCCCTTTGATAATGTTCCTAGCAACACAACTTGGAGCCAATCCTATTTTGAAAAAATAATATGTGTTTAGTTTAGTAAAATTTTAGAACATTCAGGGTTTTCTTTCAAAGTAAGAAAGGAGACATTATTGATAAATAATTCAGGCTGCTTGATCTCTTGGAGTTTTGCAAATATTACATAACATTGTGGTCATTTATCAGGATGACATTTCTCTTAGAAATACAAATTCAGGGCCTCCCTGGTGGCTCAAGGGGTTAAGTCTCAGCACTAGGAAGCTATTGGCAGCTACTGCAGCACAAGTTTGATCCCTGGCCAGGGAGCTAACCCACATGGCACAGCAGACTCTCCTGTATTTCTTTAAAAAATGTATAAATTCAAACATAATTTATTAGGAATTTACTTTGTTAAGGTACCATTCTGGGTATTTCTTATTCTTCATTTGACTTAATTTTTACTGCAACCATGATTATGGAAATTTATCCCCATTATACAGATAAGAAAACTAAAGTTATTGAGACTGACTTATTTAACTCGATTGCTGACTCCAAGCCTAGAACTTTGCCATCATACTTGTGACCCTCACAGACTCTCTCAAGGGAATGTCACTGCTGAGAAATCTTGGCCACAGGGAGACTTATGCTGTTCTCACCAAGGTGCTGTCCTATGCTCACAACTCAGCAGATGTTAGGTCAGAAGAAGCAGGTCTGGAGAAACAAATGTAAGCTTGCAAAGGTAACAGGCAGACAGGGAGGGTTTGTCAAACATTTCCATCAAGGATGAGGGTTAGGCAAACATAATCCAGTCCAAGGTTTTTTTTCCCCTGAATCAGACACAATTTTGAGTACTTTAATATAGGAAAATTTGGCAGTCTTTAATCATCTATACAAAATATTGATAAGGCGGAAGAAACTATGGGTCCCTTTTGTCCTATGATCTTGACCTTGGAATTGCTAAAGAATGTGTTCATTTATCTTTGTCACAAGCTCTATTGGAACTGAAGAGAGAAGAAATTGAATTATGTAAACAAAGTTCAGAAAGACGCTCTTTGGTTCCAGGAAAGGATCCGCTTTGGCTCTGTACTCAGTATGGATTGAGTTGGCAGTTTCAACATCTTGTGTGGGAAGCCCCTGAGTACCTTGGAGAATTAATGTTGCATGAAAGGGTAATTGATGCCATTTGAAAGAGCTAATGTTTGGGATCTTTGGGTGACATTTTGAGAATAAAAATATTTATCATCAAAGTTTGGGTCATTTATGTAAGGGGAAACCAGATCCCAAGAGAGTAACAAAAGAAAAGAACAGTGAGCTCAGCTCTCCTATTTTAGGGAAAAGAGACAGAAAGGGCTTTGGGGATGACTGATATTTTATGTTTTGTGGCTTTCCCTTTAAAACAAAAATAAACTAGAAGGTGGAATAGGGGACCATATAGGCATGTATGAAATTTTCTCTTGGATCTCTTTAGCTATTAGAACCTTGGCCCTACCTATTTTCACTTCCGAATATCATTCTGTTTGAATTAATTTTTTTAACTGCTTGTGTCTAGTGAGCCTTTTCTCTCATCTTCTCTTCCCTGTTTTGATTTTGAACTGAGCAATGACAAGACTTTGGTTTGAAAGGTCAATTTTTAGAGGCATTAATTTCCTTTGAGACTCCATGACTAACCCCTGAGTAACCACCATAGCAGCTGTTGCCAGAAAGTTTTCCCAGAGAGAGGAAAGAGAATTATGATTTTCAATCTGAATTCTCAGGCCTATCATTCAAACAAAAGCTTCTTTGATTTGTGAATTTGCTTATATTTCATTGCCCATTTGAAAATAATTATAATTGTCACTGTACCAAATTGAAGCCCGTAGGGGGAACAGGGACCCCCAAAATGTTCACTGAGTGAATGAAGAAATGAATTAGTTTACCTACCCAGAAATGGTTCTGTTTTAGGAAAGGTTAAGAGTTAATGATCCTGGGCCACATCCAGATTCAAACCCAAGTTATTCTTAGCTCCTATACCAATGCACATTTTTACCCCTCTATCCCCTGTATTTTCTGCTTTTGGAGTTTTGTTGCTTTTAATTGATTTATTCTCATTTTACAGAAGTTCCTTTAATATATTCTGTTTTACCAGCTTAGAGGAGATGAATTCCTTCAACTGTTGTTTGTCTGTAAAGATCTTTATTGTTCCTTCAATTCTGTGTGTTAGCCTAGCTGAGTAGAGGATTCTTTTTTTTTTTTAAAGATTTATTTATTTATACATACAAGCTGGGGTACAGGCCAGAGGCGTGGGGCGGCGAGAGGGTTCACCAGAGACAGAGTGGGGAGCAGAACAGGCAGATCAGAAATACACTGCTGAGGGGAGCAGCGGGTGAGGCAGGAGAGGTCTACCGCACCATGTGGGATTCTCCCCGGTCGGGCGTCGAACTCGCGTCGCAGCTGCCAACAGCTCCACAGCGCAGCGCTCAACCGCTGTGCCACCAGGGAGACCTGAGTAGAGGATTCTTGGTTGAAGGTCTTTTCCTTTCAGTTGAAATGCCATGCCAGTCCCTCCTGGTCTGTAAGGTTTCTGCAGAGAATTCCACTAATAGTCTATGGAACTTCCTTCATATGTGAGTCTGCTTTTCACTAGCTGCCTTAAGGGCTTTCTTTTTCTCTTTAATTTTTGCCATTGTAAATGTAAAGTGTCTTGGTATGTGTCTGTTTAGATTTATTTTGTTTGGAACTTTTTGAGCTTCCTTGTTCTTGATGCCTGTTTTCTTTTCCAATTTGGGGAAATTCTTGGCTATTGTTTCTTTAAATAGGATTTCTGTTGCTTTCTATCTCTCTTCTCCTGGACTACCTTTGATGTGAATGTTGTTCCTCTTAATGCTGCCTTATAAGTCTCCTACGTTGTTTAAATTTTCTGTAATTCTTTACTCTTTTTGCTGACTTCTAGTTCTGTCTTCCTGATTTATTTCTTTGCCTCATGAGTCTACTGTTGAGTCCCTTTATTGAATTTTTAATTTCAACTATTGCATTCCTAATTTGGAGGGTTTTTTTTCTTTCAATTTTTCTCTGGCCTTTCTCATTTTGTTTATATACTGTTCTAATTTTAGTAGGTATCATTATGCCTATTACCCTGAAATCTTCTTCTGGCAGTTTGATTAATTATGGGATAGTAGAGACTTTGTCCAAGATTTTGTCTTGATCCATCCATTGAGATGAATTTCTCGGCCATCTCATTTTGTAGGATGCTCTATAATTATTTCTTTGCATTAAGCTTGACTGTTTTCCTTCCCAGTCCTGCTTTAACTATATTGCTTTAAAATTTGGATTGCAGGTTATTGGCCTACTGTGTTGGCTTCAGATGCTATGCCTTTTGTTGGTATGTTGGTTGAAATCCCATTGCCAATCAGTATGACCGGAGCTCAGGAGCCAGCACAGGGTAGTGGTTCAAGAACCCAAACTAGAGCATGAGAAACAGAGATGTGACAATATGGAGGTTTATGCAACAGATGCCAAGGCAAAAGTCTTCTTCAGTGTTGCAGTCACTTGAGCTGAGAGAGGGATCTGAAATCATCTGGATGAGGTTGGTCAAGGCAGACCACTAATGGTGCTTTCCCAGGAGTCTCGAACTAAAACTTACCCTTCAGCTGCAGCTTAGTTCTGATCTTACCAGGTTTTGCTGGCAATGCCTTTCCCCCGAGGTTCTGGCATAAGCAGAGTGGACAGGAAGGAGGCTGTGGGTTTGGGTACCACAGAAGTTGCAGATTATATAGCATTTAGTTTGTCCAGATGCTTGCCAAATTCAGATGAGGGAGAGGCTGATGTTTCCTGGGATTGCCAACCGGACTGTTAACAGCCCCAAGTGCTGGTAGCTCAGTGCTCACCTGCCAATGTGTGATTCTTTGGGAGGCAGGGGCATGCCCCGTGCAGTAGGCCAGCAGTTGCTGAAAGTCCAGGGAGTCCATTCAGGGGATGTCTGTTTTGCAAATAATTTCCCCCTTGTTTAGTTTGTCTTTCCACTTCCTTAATGTCTTCTGATGAACTGACATCCTTAATTATAATGTAATCCATTGTTCCATTGTATCTTTTCTTTTTTACATATGGTTAGTGTCTTCTAGTGTATTTTATTTTAAAAAATCTTTGTCTTCTTCAAGGGGTAGGGTAATTTTTAGCATAAAAGCTTTATTACTTTAATCTAGCATATCATCTCTCCATCTGGAGTTCATTTTTTTTATAGTGAGAAATAGGAGAGAAATTCTTTTTTATTTTTTTTTGTACAGATGTCCATCTGCCCAATGCCATTTACTAATGCCATCCTTTCCCTCTCCTCTCCACCCTGCAGCAATCAAGTGCTGTGTTTGCAACGCCCTCTCACAACTCTGCCAACACCATGGGCCTCTGCCACCCACCTTCAATAATGCAGGCACTTGTGTGATCAGGAATCCTCTGGTGATAAGTTGATGTGCAAGGTACAATATATATATATATTTTTTTTTTTAAAGATTTATTTTTTATTTATACATACAAGTTGGGGTACAGGCCAGAGACGTGGGGCGGCGAGAGGGTTCACCAGAGACAGAGCGGGGAGCAGAACAGGCAGATCAGAAGTACACTGCTGAGGGGAGCAGCGGGCGAGGCAGGAGAGGTCTGCCGCGCCAAGTGGGATTCTCCCCGGCCGGGCGTCGAACTCGCGTCACCGCTGCCGACAGCTCCACAGCGCAGCGCTTAAACGCTGCGCCACCGGGGAGGCAAGGTACAATATATTAAGTTGTTTGCTGGATCTATGTAAGGAACATTGAGTAACTCCGGCTCTTTTTTGCCTTCCCAGTGCCAGCCTCTATAGCTGACATCTGTGGCTTTGTTTTCCTCCCAGGTTTCATTACCCACACTTGATTATGTGGGTCATGTGTACTTGTAATTATGAAGAGAAGGGGGAGATTGTGGAGATAGCAGAGATCACTGGGGGTTAGGAGGCTTGGTTGCTGCTTTCTTGCCTCCCTGCCTGCTGATCTGCTGTGTATCCAGTACCCTGTTTCAGCATTAAGGGCATATAAGATATACCTAAGTCTCCAAGATTCTTTTGCATTTGCCCGAATCAACCATGAATGTGCCTGGTTTGGGAAGTTTGCACAACAATTTACTTAGGGAGATAATTTCCCAGCATGGCTTACTCTGTCATGTTTTCTGGGTATGTCCTAAAATTTAAATTTAATATTTACAAGTCAGGAGATAGTACTTAAAAAGATAGGTCTATATATCGCCACAACATCACAGAGGTGTAACAGAAAAGCAGCATGAGAACTTGACTACAGTCCATATCTGTCCTAAGAGTAGTTGCCATTAATGACTTTATTTGCACTGTTACTCTTCATATTTATGGTAAATGCATATTTCTCTGGACCACAATTTAGACTGAGATCTATATAATTATAGAAAAAGGAAAATATATGTATTTCTTTTAATTGGAAAATATATATATATCTCATTAAAAAAGATCTGTTTGGCCCTTTGGGCATTTGAATTTACAACTCTTAACTTATTTTTTCTGTGATGGATGCTCTGGTAGCTTTACAAGAAAAAGCTACAAAAAAAAAAAGCTTTACAAAAAACAAAAAAATGAAGAGAGAGAACTATTGTTATCTGCAAAATGAATCTTTCATATTTTTATTTTTCTATTTATGTGAATAGTGATTTCATCAACTTACTATATAAATTAACCAGAGACAGTTGTCGTAGGGACAAAAATTGAGGAGTTAAAGTCACAGATTGGCCACGAAGCTGGTCCATGGGGTGGGGTCCTGGGGCCACACATGGACTGAGCCAAATCGGGGTCAGGCAGGAAGCTGAGGACTGAGCACCAGGGTCAGATAACTACCAACAAAGGCCAAGTGAAAAATTTACTGGAAGAGCCAAGTCGCAGTTCAGGAAACTCAAAAAGGAAAACATGTTTGTAACCTGTGTCCTGCCCAGATTTCAACGTTTTAATACACATAGATGCTTGAGGCGAAAATGGGATTTTTTTTTTAGCAAATCAATTAATTTTATTTTTAATTTTTTAAAATTTTATTCTAACTCACCCTTCCACTAAGTAACTTAACATATACTTACAAGTGTTATTTGTAGCAACTTTTTCTAAAGTACACATTTTGTTGATGTGTGACCCATATACAAGTGTTCCTCTTAATGCTTATTTTACAAGTGAACATAACATGGAACCAACACCTAAATCTAGAAATAAAATGTTACCAGCACCTTTATGGCCCTGAGCAGCCATTATTCTTCCAAGAATAATCTTTATCACAGTAGTGCAGTAGGTAATTGTTTCTTTGGTTCAATGTTGTATTTGTAAAAATAATCCCCATTGTTGCATTGTTTTATTGCGATTGTATTATGTGTATAGTGACAGTATAATTTGTACATTCATTCTACTCCTTTTTTAAAAATTTATTTATCTATGCATATAAAAGTTGGGGTGCAAGCCAGAGGTGTGGGGAGTGAAAGGATTCACTAGAGACAGAATGGGGAGCAGACAGGCAGATTGAATGAATATACTGCTGAGGGGAGCAGCGAGCAAGACAGGAAAGGTCTGTTGTGCCACGTGGGTTAACTCCCTGGCCAGAAATCGAACTCATGCTGCAGTGGCTTTGGATAGTGTCATAGTACTGAGACTTAATCCCTTGTGCCACCAGGGAGGCCCCCATTTATTCCACTCTTGATGTATATTTGAGTTGGTTTTGGTTTGGACTATTACAAATAATTCAGCAATGCACATTTTGGTACATATGTTATGGGACTACAGGCATGCATTTCTCACAAGTGAAAGCTGCTGGGTCATAGAGAACGCTCATGTCCAATTTTACTGGACAGATCCTGGCAAAGCCTGTGCCAAAGTGAAACATCAACATCCATGTATAAGAGTTCTTGTTGACCCACAATCACACTGACTCTTGAGATTGTTCATCTTTTTCATTTTAGCTTTTCATGTAATTGTGAAATGGTATTTAAATCACTTTTAGTTGGCATTTTCCTAATAATCTGTAAAACTGAACACGTTTCCCTTCTTGATTAGTCAGTGAAATATCTTTCTATCAAGTGTCTTTTCATGTCTTTTGCCCACATTTTACTATTGCACTATCTGATGTTTTCCATTCACTTCCCTGAGTTTTCAGTAACATATAGTACCATATATGTGATACATGTGCCATATACCATATACTATAATCATAAAAATCCTTTGGGGATTATATACCAAAAAATGTATCATGAAAATCCTTTTGGGAGTCCTGTTTTGCAAATAGCTTCTCCATTGTGTAGTTTGTCTTTTCCCTGCCTTAATAATGTCTTCTGATGAACTGACATTCTTAATTATAATGTAATCCACTATATTTTTTTTTACTTTATGGTTAGTGTCTTCTAGTGTATTTTATTTAGAATCTTTGTCTTCTTTAAGGCATAGCATACATATTAGCTTAAAAGGTTTATTACCTAATCTAGCATATCATCTGCCCAGCTGGAATTCATTTCGTTTATGTGAGAAATAGAGGAGAAATTCTTTTTTTTTTTTTATACAGAGGTTCACTGACCCAGCATCATTTATTAAGGTCATCCTTTCCCTCTCCCCTCCACACTACAGCAGTCAAGTGACTGCATGAATAGGCTGTGTTGCACTCTCCTCTCTGTTCCATGGTCTCTTTTTCTATTCTTGCGCCAGTACTACCCTGAATCTGCATAACTTCTTTTTAAACAATTTTTGATATCTAGCAGTGTAACAGGTTTGTTTTCTTCTGTAATATTGTCTTAGTTATTCTTGGACCTTTGCATTTCTCCCATAAATTAAAATTATAGAGGCATTTTATTAATTTCTAAATTTACATAGAAACATACATACATGTGTGCAGACTCTCTTGGAATTCAAATTTGCATGAAATTTGTAGATCAATTTTGGGAGAAGTGACATTTTTACAATATTGAAAGTTTCATCTAGTAGCATGATTTTAGTACTTGTTCTATTGAGCTTTCAGCTTTCTCGCAACTGTTATACTTCTCAAAAAGATCACACTATCTTTTCCAGAGGATTTTTAAATATTTATCATTATACACTTTTTGGTTACATCAATAGTAATTATTTGATGCACAAAAATTTTCAAACTACAAAAAAAAAGAAGATAAAAATCAATGAACTCATGATCTCACCCATCTAGTGTGGTTACCGTATTTTGTTGTGAATATCTTCTATAACTGCCTTAAAATGGAGATGATGTTATATACATTTTTCTGTATCTTCCTTTGTGTCTTTTATGTCACCACTTGGATAAATTTCCATTTAAATAAGATTTTAACAATAACTAAATGTTATTACTCTAATGCATTGGCATCAGATATATTATTTAACAAAGCCCCTGTTGCTGTAATTTAGGATTTTTCAGATTTTTTTTCTATTCTGAATCATACTGGAGGAAACATTCTTGTAATAAAGATTTCGTTTAATATTTTCATATTGGAAATATCTTTGAACCCCATGTAATAACCCCTGAAACACTGCCAGGAAGCCCAAGGAAGAAGAGGCGACCTGGAAGTTCAACTATATCCTGAAGATCATCAAATTGTCAGGTGATTATCCATAACATTTCATTGTAGGGGTGACTATATGGGCTATAGGCAGATGAAGCAGATCCATATGTCCCTCCATGGGAGGGCTGATGGGCAAGAAGACCCCAATGTGCAAGGCCATTGAGGAGATTTGGAAAACACCCAACTCTCCTGTTCCCACTACCAAAAGGCAGTAAACCACAATTAGTAGTTTTTCCCAGAGATATGCCATGCATTTCCCTAAGGTCCTCAAAGGCTAAGCAAGTGGTGCATAACGTTGCCATAGGGGGCACTTAGGAGAGCTTCACATTGAGTTTTCCTCTAGTGTATTTCCTATATTAAAGGAAATTTTCTCCTTTCTCTCTTTTTTAAAAGAATATTTATTTATTTATAAATACAAGAGCTGGGGTGTAGGCCAGAGGTGTGTGGGAGGGGGATGAAAGGATTCACCAGAGACAGAGTGGGGAGCAGAGCAGGCAGACTGACTGAAATACACTGCTGAGGGGAGCAGTGGGCGAGACAGGAGAAGTTTGCAGCACCTCACAGGGCGACTACTTACACTAGTCAATAGTGAGATTGTTACTAATTTAAAAAAGGCCCTAATCTGTAGTATCTTGGTGTGCAGAACATGAATATAACCCTGACAATTTTTTATTAGCTCTTGTTTTGAAGATATTTCATATAATTCATTTTATATGTTTCACCATGTAAATTTATCCAGTAGGACTGCGGCAACATCCTAAATCAGCCTAGAATAATGCAATATGGCATCGCATTGCATAATACCATCATGCACACATCATCCAGAGTGGATGGCATCATTTTCTAATGCAATACAATACTACTGCCAGGCAGCTGCTGAAGAAAGCTGACGTCAGCAGTGCACTATAGAAAGCCCTGTCGGAAAAGTTGAGCATTGAATATATTTCAGACTTTGTGCGAGACAGTTGAAGCTATTGTTCCATAGAACTGTTATTATTTTATCCATTTAGGCACAATACAGAACAGTAATGCCTCAAAAGTGCGTTAATAGTGTGTACAATTTCTGCTGTTTTTGTGGGGAAGTGACATTTGCCAACCAGAAGAAAAGTATTACTTCTCAAATGAAGAAGGCTTATCATCTTTACTTGGGATGCAAGGTTGGTGGCCAAGACAAGCCTGGGCCCCACATATATGCTGTGCTCCATGTACAACACAGCTTTCATGGTGGTTAAATGGCAAAAGACCATCAATGCCATTTGCAGTCCCCATGGTGTGGAGAGAGTCAAGCAACCACATAACAGACTGTTATTTCTGCTTGGTTCCTCCTCTTTCTGGTGGAATAACAAAGCAAAAGAAGTCGAGAATAGTCTACCCAAACATTCCGTGTGCATTGGGACCAGTTCCACATGGTGAGGGACTTCCTATTCCAGAACCTCCAGCAGAATCTTCTCTTGATTCATCTGGTGAGGACAAGGGTGAGCTGACCTGTTCTTCTCCTGTTCCATCAGCATGCAGTGATCCCGATTTTCAGTGTGGTGCATCATCAACCCCACACAGACAACACAGGAAGAACTAAATGACCTGGTTTGTGATTTGGACTTATCGAAGAACAAGGCAGAATTGCTAGGGCCAAGACTCCAACGATGGAACCTTCTAGAAGACGATGTCACAATTTATATTGAAAGTGCCACCAGCAGTTGGAGCCTTTCTTTAGAAAAGAAAGTACTCTGGTATTCTGTTCCAATATTGAGAGCATCAGAAATACCTTAGAAATCACTCCGGACCCACAAGAATGGAAACAATTTCTAGACTCTTTGACACTGAGTCTTAAGGCTGTGCTTTTGCACAATGGAAACTGTCTTCCATCTATTCTATTCCTGAACAGCTGTATAAGAGACAAGCAAAGAAATCTACAAAGTAGTCCATAACTTGATTTTTTACAGATATTAATGGTAAGCCTATTATTATTGGCATACATTTCATGATGTGAACATCAATTTATTGCAGATTACAAAAAGAACTAGAGCCAAAATTAGAATTTGACTGTCATATTCGTGTTGAGAACATACAAATTGATAGGAAATGACTAATTTTATTTCAATAACATGACTTTTGTAAAAATTTGTTGACCAGTGTTATCAATGATTGTGAGGGAGGTGAAATTTTATGCTCTTTGCAAGCTGACAAATTGTTCTAACACGGTTTCACAGAAGCTAGCAGAAGCACCAAGATTCTTGGATCAAAGACAAAGAACTCTGCTATTCAAGATACAGACATCATGTTTCTGTCTGTTTTCCTTGCTCAGCAATTTCCACAAGGGTGGATATTGGAATCCACGTGGATGGTCCAGAAGCAGTGGGCTTGCTACATAATTAAAGTCCGAGTTTAGGGAAACTGAATTTTTCACACTACACAGTAGGCAAGCTTGCCATTTCCTTCACAGGGAGAAATGAATCCTCTTGACCTGAAGGGTAATGGACCTCCTTGAGGAGACAATACACTTCCCACCCATTCCTGAGAGGAATTTCCCACCCATTCCTGATAGTGTCCTTGGGAGGAAAGGATGATGCATTCTCCTTATCACACCACTAGGAACTGGGGCGGAGCATAGATGGTTTCCTGTTGTCCTCACACAAGTGACTCACACACGTGTCCCCGAAGTGCCCTCAACATTAATGCAACTTGGATGGAAAACTCACAAGAAGATCCATACGGGTTGTTAAGCTCAGTGTAAGACGCACATGGTCACAGTTGGGATAATACACACTGCATTCGAATGTCTAGAGAAAAATGGACAACAGTAGACCTGAAACCTATGAAATGTTTTAAAGCAAGCTGATTTCAATAAAACATTTTAAATGAATAAATAAATTCATGTTGGAAAGAAATAAAAATAAACTAAAACTAAAAAAAAAGTGGTGGATCCAACAAAAAATATATAACATGATAAATTCCATGAAGGAAATGGAGTGTAGTGAGAAGGACTAATAGAAAAATTGGATTTGTTTTCCTTCAAAGACAAAGAGAAAGATGTCTCGAAAATACCAACAAGAAAAAACAACAACACTGAATCTGTGGGAAACTAAGCCAGATGTCTATGATAAACCCTGAAATAAATATCTACACTGAGTGCATTATGTGTCTTACTTCTCATAATATTCTCTAGGTTAGATACAATTGTACCTACTTAATAGATGAAGGAACTGGGACTTGGGATTTCAGTTACTGACTCCTTTACTCCACAGACATTGCAGAACACCCACCCAGTCATGGCCGGGCTCTCACTTAGCATGCAGACTGTCGAGTTGTAACTGTCAAATCATTCAAGGGTTGTCTACACAATGTATAAATGTGAAAATGTTAATTGCCATGCACTTTTTAATCTAAAATAGCAGAATTATCTACCAAAAGTAGCTGCTAAATTTCTAAATTAAGTGTATGGATAAAATAAGTCAATGTGTGTGGTTTGGAAGACCTGAGAAAGCTTTGTACAGACTTACAAGGGCTTTTAAATATTAATAGAATTTAATGACAGTCTTAGGAACAAAGGATATTTGCTCTGAGTTAGTCCAGGATGTTAAACTCACTAATCATCAGTACTGGATTGGTAGTTAAAGAATACAAACAAACCTGTGATTATATACCTTAAACATCTAGTTCACACCATTCAGGAATATGTATTTTTGAAGATTTACAATGTGGATGATTTTTTAAATGATCAAGCTCTTCCACTCCAGTGGAAGTTCATTTTACAGAAAGTACAACTCAGCTGGAGAGAGATGAAATTATAAAATGGCATTGTGATGCTATGCAAGAGATCACTCAACTGTTTAAATCAAGGGCAATGATAATAAATGACAATGAGGTGGTTGTTTAAACAGTAAGAGACAAAGAAATCAGAAGCAAAATAAATTTGACCTCTTACTGATTTTGGGAGTTCCTGGAAGAAAAAATCATTGGAATAATTTAGTGTGTATGTGAGTGTGTTTGCATGTGATTTTATTTTTCCAGGAAAGATAGAATCACAGTTATGCTTTAGTATTTCTGTATTCTTTTGAAGGAAATTATTTCCTGACACTATAAGAGAACATTCATGGTATTTCCTCTCTTTTCAAAAACATACAGATTTTATTTCCTATTTCTCTTCTTTGTGCCTTAACATCATTTTTCTTTTTCTCAGTCTGTAATCTTAATTTCTTGCTTAGTTTAAGAGAAAATGAAAAATTGTTAGAATTTTTTTTATTTTATGTGTGAGTATTGTTTAGTGTTTTTTTTCTGGACATGCATTTTCAGATATTTCTCCTATGGAAAGATCTGAGACAAATATGACAAACTGCTATTCTTTGTTATACTTGGATAGTGAAATACATGATGTTTTATTATTGTATTGTATAATGTTATATTTGTATCTACTAAAGGAATATATACACATAAAGGAATATATGTTGTATTATATTTAAATTTTAAATAAAAGCAAACTTTTGCCCATTTACAGTGCTCCCAAATTCTTGGCACCAGGAACACTGCTCACAGCTACAAGTGAACATTCAGCATCAACAAATAAGCAAACCCCAGTTTGACTTAAACCTAACCTAGCAAGAAGGAGGATGGTGGAAAAGATCCACTAAAGCTAACAATTACAAAACTGGTTTAATATAAAAAGTAAGGCAAAGCACTAACATTTGTTTAACAAAATCAAATTGTTGTACAGGTAAAATACACAATCCAGAAAACAAAAAGAAGAAATATATTGCAAACAATTTTTGTTATCATTCTTCCTTACTTTCCTCTAAGCCTTTCAAACACATAAAGCAGATTTCCCCCAAGAAGGTCTTTGTATCTCAATTTCAGAAAAGAATTTAGGAACTCAAAAAATGAAGTGACAGTCTTGTCTTATAAAATTTTGGTGGCATTGCCTCTCTGAGAGTCACTCTCAAATTATAGCACAAAGGTTCTCCTGTTTGGACATTTAGACCCAGGTTTCCATCAGAAGAGTTGATGGGAGTGTTTCTATTTGGGGAATTTTGTATTTGAGAATAAAACTTTTTATAGAATATTTCATTTTTTAGAAAAAATTTACAAAAATTGAAAAGATACTATAAATATTGATAGTTACCATAATCTCAACACCAAGTTAACCCTATTATTGACATATTATGTAAGTATGGTACAGTTATCACAATTGACTGAAGTCGACATTTTTCTGGGATTTCCTTAGTCTTTACTGAATGTCTTTTTTTTTTTAAAGATTTATTTATTTATGCATACAAGCTGGGGTACAGGCCAGAGGCGTGGGGTGGCAAGAGGATTCACCAGAGACAGAGTGGGGAACAGAAAAGGCAGATTGACGGAAACACACTGCTGAGGGGAGCAGCGGGTGAGGCAGGAGAAGTCTGACGCACCATGTGGGGATCTCCCCAACTCCTGTCACCGCTGCAGACAGCTCAGCTCCACAGCGCAGCGTGGCTTAACCACTGTGCCACCAGGGAGGCCCTTTACCTATGGGACATTCTCACAGGTGTGAGGTGGCATCTCACTGTGGCTTTGATTAGTATTTAGATCTGAGGTGAACAATAGGGGAGAGGGAAGGAGAAGGGCCAAAACAGGGGCAGGAAGAGCACAGGAACTGTGGTGATGGATCATGGGTACTATTGTCGCGGGGGAACTGCAGGGACTACACCTGAGGGGAGAAATCAAAGACTGTCCAAAAACTGACAATGATATAAGAGAATAAATATAAAAAATAAATTTAAAAAAGAAAGGAAGGAAGGAAAGAGGGTGGGAAGAAGGGAGGGAAGTAGGGACAGAGGGAGAAGGAAAAAAAAAAACCAGTTATTTTGCTAAAGTGAGGTTACCTGATAGGATGAACTGAAATTATCTTTCAGGTGAACTGAAGTTATCATCTTAACAGATTTTGGTTTCTGGGTTGACAACTGATAACTTTAATGCCCTTATTTGCTCAAAAAATGTTGTGACCAAGATGAAGAAGTGGGGGCAACATAATTCCAACATGAGTCTACTGAGTCAGAGACAGAAACACTAATTGCTCCCAAGAACCCAATGGGAAATTTCAAGTTAATGCCCATCATAGGAAATTGGTTTTAAAAACTCAAATTAACTTTATTATATCGGTAGATGATACTCTGTAATTTTTGCCCAGGTGATTTTATTAACTTATTGGATTAAATAAATTTGTTGAATGTCTGAGTATATTAACCACAACTTTAAGGTAATTTAATAACAAATATTTGTTGTCTCTTTTTAACTGTTTTGAAACATTTTTTTCCTTACCTCTGTATTCTGTGAAAAATTTTTTTTTAATTTTTTTTTTAAGATTTATTTATTTATACATACAAGCTGGGATACAGGCCAGAGGTGTGGGGCGGCGAGAGCATTCACCAGAGACAGAGTGGGGGCAGAACAGGCAGATCAGAAATACACTGCTGAGGGGAGCAGCGGGCGAGGCAGGAGAGGTCCGCCACACCATGTGGGATTCTCCCCGGCCGGGCGTCGAACTGGCATCGCGAGCTGCCGACAGCTCCACAGCGCAGCTCTCAACCGCTGTGCCACCAGGGAGGCCCTATTCTGTGAAAATTTAATTAAAGATTTGATTTTTTTTTCATTGTATATGGAGTAGCTTAAATTGAATGTGTATCGTAAACCTCCCCTTTCCATGCGCCCAATAAAAGTTTTTAAAAGGAGCCTGTTTTCATTTCACTAATATCCATGAATGGATTTGTTACTGGAGTCTGAGTTCCTGAGTTCTCTGAGAAGTGGAAATACTGGAGACTATTCCTGCAGGCGTGGAGAAAGAATTCATTAAAGTTTCAGCAGTTTAGCATAAGGGAGTCAGCTCCAGGGACAGGGTCTGTGTGCTGCTCTCCTGAGCAAAGAGTGGAGTCTCTTTAATGAATTTTAAGGCGGCGTCTTCCCATGACGTCACTCCATCTCTTGAACTCATGCTGTGTTCTCATGCCTGTGACCTCTCGCTGTGTCATGATTGATTCTATATCATTAGACCAAAACGTTTGTTAGTCTACAGGATTTATTAATGGTGAAGGCTTGTTTAAATCAAAAGTGTACATCAGGGAGGGACTTCTTGAGGAAAGGACCATCACTCGGAGGAGACACATTGGTAAGAGACATGTGGGGCAACTGTTCTTGGATCTTCACAGAAAGACAATGACAGCCATTATTTTGATCTGTTATATTTTGTATTTTGAATCTCTCCTTTTGTCCCAGCTCTCTAGAAACTGCCTAACTCCTTTCTTGTGACTCCCTATCGGAAGGTACTTTAGTTTTGTGATAAGCTTTCAGTCCTCAGTGGTCCCACTTCAGACCAAACTTATTTTGCTGGGCATTTTGCCAGTAGGGGATGGGTAACTGTGGAGTTTTTTTTTTTTTTAAGATTTATTTTTTATTTATACATACAAGCTGGGGTACAGGCCAGAGGCGTGGGGCGGCGAGAGGGTTCACCAGAGACGGAGCGGGTAGCAGAACAGGCAGATCAGAAATACACTGCTGAGGGGAGCAGCGGGCGAGGCAGGAGAGGTCTGCCTTGCCATGTGGGATTCTCCCTGGCTGGGCGTCGAACTCACGTCGCCGCTGCCGACAGCTCCACAGCCCAGCGCTTAACCGCTGCGCCACCGGGGAGGCCCCTAACTGTGGAGTTTTATTGGGAATCTGTTATTTTAAACACTTTCTCCTCCTCCTCCCTTACTTCCCCCTCCTCCTCCTCCTCCTCCTCCTCCTTCTCTCTCTCTCTCTCTCTCTCTCCACAACAATTGAGTTGAAAATGTGTTAGAATAAGAGTCTATTTCTTTTGCTTTTAGAGCATGTACCCCTAACAGTTTGGGGTCATACACTAATACCACAGTTGGACAAGTACCCCCCAAATTACATTCTTCTAGGTCATAAAAGAGGGGAGTAGTAATTGCCTTTTCAACCAGGAAATGCAGAAATTTAGGGAAAGGGAAAGGATTTAGACAAGGAGAGATGTTTCTTCTGCTTTCAAATCAAAATAATCTACATTTTTTTTAGTTAATATAGATCCTGAGGTTCACAGGGCCTTGATTTACCTCTAGTTGCCATACCAAAGTGAGAAGAGGCCTACTGAGAAAAGCTGCTTTGACCCTTTTGGGGAGACCAGCTCCATACCAGCATGGGTGATAGATAGGATGTGGAAAGCAACTAAGAAAAAGAAGGTGAAGAAGCTTGGGTCTTCTAATATAAATAAGTTTGTTCCTCCTCATTGAGGTGGAACAAAGAGCTGGGATGTTTCTCCTTTTGTTACTATTTCCAGCTTTCCAGAGAGCTTAAATTTATGCAAAAACAAACAAAAAAAGGTTTCCAGGAATATTGGACTTATGTTCAAAGCAAGAAATTTCTACTAGTTTATTAGTGTTTATGTCGTAAGTATTAGTAATTTCTTATCCAAAATCTACACTAAAAACTTCTCAGATCTGAAAAATAATCATAGAGAAAAGAAGGAAGTAAAAGCAATAAGCAATAGAATTTAGATACAACTTCTCTTGAAATATGTGTCTGAGCTATTCCTGGCAAGGAAGGATATGAGAGCATCTGACGGCTTCTGCTCCACAAGCCATGAAAAGACAAGAGGATTGCCCAACAGGGACCTCCACTGGATATTTGCCTGTTGAGTGCCAAGGAGAGACTGTCCTTTGAGAAAAGAGGAAGGAAAGAGGATTTATTACCCAAAGCTCCTCTCAACTGGTGTTTCCCAATGGTCAAATTTCCCCCTACAAGGAGATAATGTCTCTGCACTTCTAGTTTGTTTCATTCAGTCCCTTCAGTGACTTTTCAGGAGGCTAAATCCCATACCCTGACATGCAGTGTTCTGTCTAAACCCACAAATGATGAACAAAGTCAGAAACTCTAAGTGTTCAGATAGTCAGCAAAGGCAGGGTCAACACACATGGGACAAGTTAATGCGTGGTCTTAGGCAGAAGAATGATAAAGCTAAGCATAGTTGAAGGTACTGTATTTATAAGTAGAGTAGTAATTGTGGTTTTGGGAGGGGTGCATAATAGTTGTGTTATACATAATCCATTCTTCTTTTCTATGTTTTGCTGCACAGTTGGTGCTTGATTCATGGTGCCTAATCCTCATAACCTTACATACATTTTACATTCCAGGAAATTAAGACTGAAAGTTTGCAAGCCTTGGTCAAGGTCACACTGCTAGTAAGTGTGGTAGCTAGGATTTTAACCCAGATTTCCTAGGCTCCAAAACCTTAAATGTTTTATTAGTCCCCTCTGATCAAATAGAAAACTGGAAGTTGTTTGTGACTCTCAAGTTTCTATGGTTTCATCTTCTTCTAAGGCTATATTGTGACATGCTTCCTGTGTTAACATTCAATATTTCAGAAAACCAATAGATCTTGCCCAGTATCGTATTTTATCTTCAAATTAGGAATCTCCATAATATAAATGAGTTATTATGCACATACAGTGGTTCTTGGCTTTTAAAACAAAATGGCACACCAAAAGACAATTATCATAGCAACCACAAAAATCTGGCCTTAAGGTGCTTTAGGTTTTCCCAAACTTTGACTATTATAATTAGGTTTTTATTTGATGATAACTCAGTAAAAAATGAATATGGAAGCACTACTCAACAACACAGCATCTTGAATAATATATGGCTGATGTACATGTGTGTGTATATACGTATGTCTAATAAAGAAAAAGGAAAGAAAGTATAAAATGTTTCACAGTTACATGTAATTTCTTTCTTTGCATGAACTGACAAATGGAACCTAAAATTTTTATTGAAATGCAAAAGGTCCCAAACAGTCAAAACAATCTTGAGAAAGAAGAAAGCTGGATAACTTATTGTTCCCAATATCAGATCTTACTGTTATCAAGTTGGTTGAACTGGCATAAGGATGGACACGTAGATCAGTGGGATAGAGTTAAGGATTCACACATTAAACCTTGCATTTATCATCAGTTGGTGTCAAAGATGTTCAATGGGGGAAGAATATTAGCTTCAACAAATGGTTCGAGAATAACAAGATACAGAAATGCAAGTGAATTAAGTTGGACTTCCATTTCACTTCATATACAAAAATAACTGAAAATAGAAAATGAGTTGAATACAAAACTACAAAATTCTTACAAGATAACATAGAAATACAACTTTATGACTTTGAGTTAAACAATGGAGTCTTAGATATACTATGAAAAGCTCAAGCTCAAGTGGCCAAAAAAAAAAAAAAAAACCAAGCAGATCATTGAACAAGCTTCAAATTTAAAACATTGAGGCTACAAATGATATTATTTTGAAAGGGAAATGGTAATCCATAGACAAGGGGAAATATTGCAAGTCATATATCTTAAAAGACTTTTCCAGATAAGAGATCTGTGCCCAAGATAAATAAAGAGCACTTGCAATTAAATAATAAAAAGATAAGTAAAGGAATTTTAAAATGAGCAAATAATACAAATGAACATTGTTCTAAAGAAGATGTACAAATCACTAATAAGCTCAAAGAGATGTTAAACATCATTAGTCATAACCACAATGAAACACTACTTCATATCCTCATAGGATGACTATACTAAAAAGATAGACAGTAACAAGTATTAGGGAGAATGCAGAGAAATAGAATCTGTCTTCATCGCTCCTGGAAATGTGAAATAGTGCAGCCATTTTGCAAAATGTTCACAGTTCATCAAAATGTGACATATAGAATTACCAGGTAATTGAGCAATTCTGTGCCTAGGTATGTACCCAAGAGAAATGAAAACATATGTCCATATTAAAACCAACGCTATGTCCATACATAAACTGATGGTGTTCATAACAGCATTATTCATAGTACTGAAGAAGTATAAACAACCCCAATGTCACCCCTCAACTTACAGATTATTCATCAAGTGACAAATAAAATGTGATATATCTATATAATGGAATATTATCTTGGCCTCCAAGATAACAGAAATCTGCTCATAAAAAGGAATGAAGTATTGGCACATGGGTGCACCTTTAAAATATTATGCTAATGAACAAAACACTCACAAAAAGCAGCATATTGCATGATTCCATTAATAGTCAATATCCAGAATATAGAAACAAATAGTAGATTAGTGTTTGCCTAGAAGAAATGGGGACTCACTGCTAATGAGTATGGGATTTTGGGGGGTTCAGTGACATGAATTGAAGAAGATAAAAGAATAATTCCAAATAATTTTAACATCCATTGCCTGTAGATAATCATCTTTAAATATCCATGAATATCTGTTCATAACTATATAGTGATACATTTGATACATTTAGATATGGGAGATGTTTGATGTCATTTCCTGATCTTCTACTGCTCCCTAGTCAAAATTACATTTCCGGGGCCTCCCTGGTGGCCCAGCGGTTGAGCACTTCGCGGTGGAGCTGTCGCAGCTTGTGATGCGAGTTCGACGCCCAGCTGGGGAGAATCCCACATGGTGCGGCAGACCTCTCCTGCCTCGCCCACTGCTCCCCTCAGCAGTGTATTTCTGATCTGCCTGTTCTGATCCCCACTCTGTCTCTGGTGAACCCTCTCGCCGCCCCAAGCCTCTGGCCTATGCCCCAGCTTGTATAAATAAATAAATCTTAAAAAAAATTACATTTCCTTGTTAAATCAGTTCGTAGAACTTGTACTTTTTCTTGATTTCCCTTCTTAGAGAAGAAATTAACTACTATAGATGTTTTCTGCTATATAGTTCCACCAATAAGGTAGGAGCAATGTCTATCTTATTTACTACTATATACTTTTCATTTAGCTGAGTGCCAGGATTCTAGCTGGATAAATAGTCAACATAGGGTCTCCCTGGTGGCGCAGCAGTTAAGTGCTGCCCTGTGGAGCTGTCAGCCGCTGCAGTGTGAGCTCGATGCCCAGCCGGGGAGATTTCCGCATGGTGCAGCAGACCTCTCCTGCCTTGCCCGCTGCTCCCCTCAGCAGTGTATTTCCATCGATCTGCCTGTTCTGCTCCCCACTCTGTCTCTGGTGAACCCTTTCACCACCTTACGCCTCTGGCCTATTCCCCAGCCTGTATGCATAAATAAATAAATCTTAAAAAAATAATAGTCAATACATATTTGTTAACAAAAAGCAATATTAAGAGTCTCTCTCTGTGTGTATGTGCGTGTTCTTCTAAAGACAGTTATCTGCTATCCAATCTCTTTATCAAGTGCAATCATGAAAGAATCACATGGGAATAGAATGCCACAATAGCTCATGTTCAGAACCTTTGCGTTTTGTAGACTTGAAAGAGAACAGAGAATTTATACAAGACACAAACACACTTGGAGTTTCTGAAAAGTGAAATCAGGCACAAAAGTTATTTGGTTGACTTGAGCCTGTTCTGGCCTTCTTCATTAAGTCAATAAAGTTAATTGAGAAATTTCTTCTAAGAGCAGACACCTCCTCCTCTAACTCTAGATCTCATGCCAGACCCAAATTGGTTTTCAGTGAAAATTCATTAGACTTCCAATGAAAACGTGGTTCAGACAACTACATTGCTCATCGTCTTAGAAGTCTCTCTGGAGTATAAAAATTCGGTCTGAGTTGTCAGCAAAAAGATATGAATTTGTGCAAACCTTTTCTTCTTGGAGTCTCTGTTTCTTCATCTTTAAAATGGGAGCAATATTACCTATCAGGACCTCCCTGGTGGCACAGGAGGTTAAGCGCAGTGCTGTGGAGCTGTCAGCCGCTGCAGTGTGAGCTCCATGCCCGGCAGGGGAGATTCCCACACGGTGCAGCAGACCTCTCCTGCCTCTCCCGCTGCTCCCCACAGCAGTATGCTTCAGTCCATCTGCCTTTTCTGCTCTCCAATCTGTCTCCGGTGAACCCTCTCACCACCCCACACCTCTGGTCTGCACCCAGCTTGTATGCAAAAATAAATAAATATTAAAATAATAATAATAATTATATCTATCTCAAATTCTGGAATAAATGCCATTGAGTCAAATAAAATGTAAAAAAAAAAAAGACTTTTGTATGGACCAATGACAACTCTGTGAACAGAAAAATAAGACCCCTTTAAACCTCTCTACAGAACCTTCCTTCCCCACACCTGACAGAAGCCACCTTAGTAAATTTCCATATTCAAATACTTGGTCCTTTTGACAGTAAGGTTAGAAATTGAGGTAAGGCTATTATGGGATGATTTAGCAAAGCTAGTATTGGTGTCACTCATATTCTGGATTTATCCAAAGCAAACTGACCTTAAGAAATAGAAGTTTGACAAACAGTATCTAGATTCCACTTTCCTCGCGTCATCCTTTGAAGTGGAAGAAATCTGAAAACCTTTTATTTTTTGTTGCTGCTCTCAGACAATAAGTAGCTGTCATTGCATTTCCTTTTTTGATTGTGACTTACTAAAAATCCAAAGTTTTACTTGGAGGTTTTTAGTGCTAAGACATGCAGGTTTGTGAGAGAAGCAAGACATAAACAACATATGCTATTATTTTTATGCGAAATAGCCAGAATGGCTAGATCCACAGAGTCAGAAAGCAGATTGGTGTCCAGGGGCTGAAGGAGTGGAGAGTGAGAATGGACTGCTTAATGGGTGTAGGGTTATTCTTTGGGGGTAACAAAAGTGTTTTGTGAGTGTTTTAAATGCCTCTCAATTGTATACTTTGAAATGGTTAATTTTCTGTGATGGGACTTTCATCTCAATTAAAAACAGAAAGTGGGGGGAGGGGGAAGAAGGGACTTTCCAAATTTCAAGTTCTTAAGAAAGCCCTGTCTCAGAGAAAGGATGAGTAAGGTGTGATGCACAGGTCAGCCCTGGGGACAGTCAACTACTGCTGGAGTGGTGCACGGGGCAGTGCCAGGGGGCAAAGTGCGCTGTGCCCAGGAAGGGTTCTGTGGTGGGGTGGACTATGGAAAGGGCTACATTGGTGGCACCTCCATTCCTGATTGGGGGTTCTGCTAATTCAGTAAATGGTCCAGAATGAAACCAAGTCCATTTATATTTATTGCATGCCTCCTGCTGCCAGAATCTCAGCTCCACAATGGCTGAGTCTTTGGCTATTTTATTAAAATTTGAGAGAAAATCCTAGGATGGTGTCTGGGTCCTAGACTGTAGTTGTAGAATAAATATTTCCTGAGAGACTAAAAATGCCATAGTTCCATTTAAGTACTTACTTTCCTTTCTCTGTCAGCATAAAGTTTGAATGTAGTCCAACCAAAGCAAGTCTCTGCAACTGTTTCTGAAAACATTCCCAGCAGCCTTGTCCGTTGTTACCTAAGATGAGAGCAGAACACCCACGTCCAGGTGCCCGGTTATTGTACCCAAGCTGTTGTGCCTTGGCTACAGGCCCATTGAGAAGCATGAGTGTTGGAACTGTGAAAGTCCTGCTAGTACGGGTCAAAAAATCCCAGTGACCTGTGACTGTGGTGATGTTGGAGATCTCCAGGAGATTCTGAGGAACTTTATCATTAAACTTCCTGCACAGCTGCCAATTTCAGCAGAGTGAGGCTGATGATTCAGCCGTGGACGAAAAGCACTTTTATAGCAGCAAATATGAGCCTGTGAGGACCCAAAGGCAAAGTTCAGATGAAGTCTATTGGGTCTGCCAAGTTCTATTGCCCAAATGTCTCCATAAATGGGGAGAAACCTCTAGGATGCCCTGGACTGTCCAAGGTCTGATTATCGGAAGAAATATTTCTAAGCACTTGTTTTGAACATAAACAGGATGAACAAAGTACAGACTTCAGTCCTTAGTAGTTCATCTATGGGTTGTGGAGATTTTATAAAACCTTTATTCAAATGGAATAGAAAATAATAAATACCATCATAGGGGAAGTTAAACGTAATTTCTTACTTTTCCTCTCTCCAATCACTGACATGCATTTACATAGTGCAGTTTCTTGATTGTGGCCCAAGGGCCTTCAGCATCACAATTTTCAACATGCTTGGTAATGCTCAAGCTCCCAGGCACTGTGCTCGGCTTACTGAAGGAGCAGTGGGAGAAAGGCCTGGGAAGATGCATCTTAAAAATATCCTTAGGTGATCCTCATGCATGCTATTGTAATGAACCAATGCATTATAAATTATAAATGATTACACTTGCAAGCTATCTTCTTCTCCTTCCTCTCAATGCAAGAAGGGAAGGTGACTGTGTCTTTATTTTATAGGTGAAGAAGAAGAAACTCAGAGGTGTTAAGCCCAAGCTTACACAGCCAATTCATGGCAGAGCTTGGATTTAAACTGGATTTGCCTAATTCCAGATAAAATCCTTAGCTTTTCCCACACTTTGCTGCTTCTTTGCAGGAAAAAAAATAAACCAAAATATGAAATGATGTGTTTCTAAATGGATAGCAGTGTTTTACACAGTATCTTTTAATACATGGCAGGGTCAAATTTACTACTAAGAGAAGCACTGCCACCTAGTGGCCCCCTGGAAACAACATGTAGACTTCTATTGAGCAGAGAACGCTTACTTCTTGCTAACCTGGATACAAATTTCACTGATGGGTTTGTGTTGAGCCCCCTCACTCTTCACTGATGCATTTGAAGGACTAGCTGACTGTTCCTTAATCTTTTGTCTTTGGTTCGTGTTGCATCGGGCAACACCACACAGATACACCGGAGCTGTGGAACAGGCTGCACAGTACAGGATGCTGCTCAATGAGCGAGATCCTGGCCTTTTTATTTCAGAATAATCATACAACATCAGTTAGAGAGGTTAGGAGGACAAGGGAAAATAATGGGTAAAACTAAAGAATGTGTTTTTGTCATTAGGGGCTTCAGGGGACATCAGTCTGCTGACCAAATAATTATCTGTTTGGCGACCAAATGTTATAATAGAAACTATACCCCAGACCCTCAGGTAAGGTTCTAATCTTATCAACAAGGCATTCTACTGATCAGTTTCTGGGGTCCCTTATCATACATTGGTCCTGGCCCCTCCCTTGTTCCCGGTCATACCTGGTGTTGTGTGAGTCAGGAGTAAGTTTACGCATTGGTCCTCAGCCCCGCGGGGCATTCCCGGTCACACCTTATGATGCAGAGCCTTCCCAGAGCAATCAAGCTTCCTGCTCTTGGTTGATACGAAAGACACTTTGTAAGGTTTTGCTATGACTGTTAATAGGGCAGTTCTGACCTTTGTATAGGAATGCAGAACTGCAGGAAACAAGGAATGGTGGCCGAACAGGCTGCTTAAGTTTAGCAGACCCACAGATTCGCAGCTCAGATTGTTTTCTTCTAGTTGAAGTGAATCTACTCATCAAAGGCAAAGACCACAGCTCACTAGTGCCTCACAATCATAAACAATAGATGCAATGGAGCCTTGGGAAATGCTTTTGGGGGCCCAAATATGTCAGATCTCTAGCTCCCTAGGTCTTTATAAATTTTAAGTATTATGAAAAATTTGCCATGGTTGCAAAATCTTCCTGACAAAACCAAGGTATGATCTCAGGACTGGGGAGTGGTTCCCCAGACCATCGCTCCCAGGAGTGTCAGGAGAGGAGGGGCTCCTTCCCCTTCCATTAACTCTACCACACTGCCCTCTTCAAACTCATCTGGAAATCATCGCAGGGGCTTTCACTAGGCCAGTACATCACAGAGACTACAGAACTATCCAGACAACTCACAAAAAATGTCAGTGTTATCCAATCAGCTAGACATAAAATAATCAGTGTCCAAGATAACAAAAGTCTTGCTAATGGTGTGAATATTCCTCAAAAAATTAAAAATAAAAAGTTCTACATTATCCACTTATCCTACTTCAGGATATTTATCCAAAGAATAAAAAAAAGTAATAAAAAAACAGATATGCACTCCATGGTCATTGCAGCATTATTCCTAATAGCCGAGATATGGGAAAACCTAAGTGCTCATTGACAGACCATTGGATAATGAAGACATGGTATAAATGCACACTGGAATACTACTCAGCAATAAAAAAATACGTGAAATTCTGTCATTTGCAATAACATGGATGGACGGAGAAGGTATTATGTTTAGTGAAATAATTCAGATGGAGAAATCATACAGACAAATACTCTATGATTTCTCCATATCTGATACATAAGGAAATAAAGCAAATGAATGAACCAAATAAAACATTAAAAAATTCTTAGACTATAAAACCAAATTAGTAGTTACCAGAAGGGCGATGAGTTTTGATAAATTGGGGCAAGGGGTCAATTTTATGGTGAAAAATATAATTAGACTTTTAGTGGTGAATTTATTGTAGTACATACAAGTGCTGATTTAAAATGACAAACACCTGAAGCTTACATAATATTATAATGCAATACCCAAAGGACACAAATATTATAATGCAATACCCAAAGGACACAATATTATAATGCAATACCCAAAGGACACAAAAACAATATATATATATATATGTATGTATATTTTAATTTTGCTTGAATACTCCAGTCACCTGGGCAAACTGTCAATCACTGCTTAGTTCTTGGTTTTAGAAATCTTCACACATGCTTCCCCCACTCCCAGGTATATTGTTGCAATAGTAAAAACCATATTAAAATGAAAGTATATGCATGTATTAATATGGAAACACAACCATAATCCATCAATGAGAGGAAAGCAGGTTATAAGCACCTATGATGTAATCACTTTTATTAAACTCTGTGTGTGTACATAGACTTCTGGACCTCCCTGAGAGCAGTTAAATCTGACTAGTCAGACTGGTTTAAAATACATTTATTTTTAAAACTTTTTTGTATTTCTTGCCTTTTAAAAATGACTACACATTGGCTTCGTAATCAAGGACAGGAATAGGATGACCTTATTTACTAGGTTGTGCCTCAGAATCATAATCACAAAAGTACAAGGAGTCATCAGTCTCTTAGGTTGTTTCAGGGATGAATTGTGAACTCACTGGCTCACTAATCTGTGTCATTATTTGTGCAGAAAACTTTTCTTGAATGTCATACACATGTAAGACTAGTTAGACCCACAAACGTTGGCAGGGATATGGAGAAAAAGGAACGCTCCTACACTGTTGGTGGGACTGCAAACTGGCCCAACCTCTATGGAAAGCTGTATGGAGCTTTCTCAAACAACTAAAAATGGAGCTTCCATATGATCCAACAATTCCACTCCTAGGAATATACCCAAAGGACACAAAAACAGTAATCCAAAAAGTCACATGCACACCTATGTTTATTGCCACACTATTTACAACAGCTAAAACATGGAAACAACCCAAATACCCAAAAATTGATTACTAGATCAAGAAAATGTGGTATATGTATACAGTGGAGTACTATTCAGCAATCAAAAATGATTAACGCAATTCTCAACAACATGGATGCAGCTAGAAGGGATCATACTCAGTGAAACAAGCCAGAAGGAAGAAGAAAAATATCGAATGGTGTCACTTATAGGAGGAAGATTAGAGCCAAACAAGAAATCAGAAGGAGAAAATAGCACATGAAACATAAACAAAAGCAAAAACTGGCAGGCAACCACAAATAAGAGACATTCTACAGGGGAGGGGGACGAAGAGAGACCAAATAGGGGAGAAAAGAGCACAAGGGACTATGGTGATGGTACAAGTGTGAATTGGTGGTAGGAAACTTACAGGGGATACATAGTAATGTAAAGGATATAAATCAAATAAAAAAAGAGAAAATGTTCAAACTTCGAATTAGGAAAAAAAAAAAAAAGACTAGATACACCCAACCCACCCTCCTGCTTTGTGGGTTATAAGTTTTGTATAAAACTCCTTACGATGAAAACAATAAGTGTAATAATGCTGTGTTTGAGTGAGCCAGACACTGTGCTAGGTGCTTCACGAAATCATATCCAGTCCACGTTGCAAAGAACCACAGGGACACCGAGCCCCTCTTCTAAAAAGATGGTCAGGGGGTTGGACTTTGCAATGTGTTAAAATTCTTGGGAAACTTTCACAGGAGATAAGCTTCCTTGGGAGCAGCCTGAGAAGGAGACTTCAGAAGACTGCAGTTAGGAGCTAAGTTTGAAGGTCCTGCATTCCTGGTCCGACTACATTCCATACCGCAGTTTGTGGTGATGGTAAAAAGAGACACTTTCTTGCTACTCTTACTTGCATGTCGATCAGAATGCATTTCTTATCCTGATGGCTCTTCTTTCTATCACAGTTGCTACAGAATTCTTGTGAAGAGGGTGACAGGAAAGCACGCAATGAGGGGAGTCCATCGTTAATGTGACCATTTATCGTAGCCTTTGCTGCCCCCTTGTGGCCATTTGCACCACATCTTATTGCTGACGGATTTTTTAAGTTTCTAAAGTAGGTAGCCAGAGGAAGTTGAAAGTTCAAAGCTTTGTGTGAAAGCTGATCATCACCAAGTCAATAGCTCTTTATGTGGTCTCCTCAAACTTTACAGATGACACGTCAGTCTCATGCATGCGCCACTACTGGGCCGGGGATCCCCAAGGGTTAGCATGATTCCAGGAAAACTGTATTTAGTACTTTCCGATTGTCAGCACCTTCCCATGTGCTCCAACTGAAGTATCTCACTTTAACTCAGAACAGCACTGCATGGTAGTAATTATATTATTCCTCTTCTCCCGATTAGGAAACTGAGACTCAGAGAGGTTAAGTGACTTGCCTAAGCTGACAAAACCCCAAATCTCGGAATAGTTGAGAATGCACGTGCACAGTTCCAGAGCCTGCTGTATGACTTCTTTGTGACTCCATTCCTGCCCTGAGGGCAGATAAAGTGTATATTTAGGGACAAGACACACACACTCTACAAACCAAATAGCATAGGGTGTCGGCTGAAATATCAGGGAAAGTCCTGATGACAGAATGGATGACATCAGAAGTGACACAGCTTTCAGAGCTGGTGACATTCTCTCAGGGGAGTGCTTTCCTTGTGCAGTGGTAGAATTTGATTAGATTTTTGGTGGGTTGCATGGTGGAGGGGGCATGTACAGGGTGCAGATAGTCCAGGGCAGGAAGTGGTGAGTGCAAAGTATTAGGGGAAAAGTCCATGATTCCAAATGAACTTGCAAAGTTCAAAAACATGTGAAGGAAATCATATGAGAAATTCCAAAGTTCAAAAGCAGCATGAAATCACTAGGGTTAAAGATAACATAGCAACTCTAAAAAGAACTTTAAAATAATTATGTGTAATATCCTCAAAGAGATAAATCTTGAAATTTCATCTATAAAATTAATAAGTTGTGAAGGAAAGCCAGTAGAAATAAAATAGGTACAATTGAAAATGTGAATAATTAATCCGCTTAGAAGCTCACTGTAAAGGAACTACAGAACACCAAGGAAAAGGGTAGGAAAAGCTGTAACAGCTATCAACATTAAAAATTAAAGATTACCTACAAGGGAATGATAGTTAAGGCAACAACAGACATCTCAGCAGTAGCAGTAAATACAGGAGGACAGTGGATTCATGTTTTCAAAGTACTAAGGGGAAATTGCAAATACCTTATGAGGAAATACTACACCCCGATAAATTACCACATAATAGTGACAGCAGACAAAAACAAACTTAACTGAATTGATTTTATATCTTCTTCAGAAGTTGCACAGAAACTCAATGATTCAATAGCTAAAATACGTTTAACCAAATCAGATGGGAGAACTCCATGTGCGGGTCCATGGGAAGGTCAAAGTGACGGGGCAGGATGGCCCACCATGTGATCTGTGACCCCCTTGTCCATACAGACTTTTTTCTGCAATCCGTGAATAACTTTACGTGACATCCTTACCCAGGATGCCCACCAACAAGAGGATTTGCCCATCTTCAGCATAATGAGGGTGATTTTGAACCAAGGAATCACTTCCAACTTGGGAACATGGTTGCAGCTGTTGACATGGGAGCAGCCATGCTCAGGTGGAAAGTACAAGGGAAAGAGCCACTGTACCAAATCCAAACACCTTCTTAATTTCTCCCTCTTACCCCCCCCACCAAAAAAAAACCCTGACATTTTTGACTGGCATGTTAAGAGTGGGTACAGGATGTTTTCTAACCCAATTTCACCTTGCCAAGTAGGACTTTCGCTTCTGGCAATGAAGACCAACTGGCATGGGACTTGTCCTACTGCTGCCTACAGTTCGAACAACACAGAACAATGGCAGCACAGACTTTGAGGCTTCAGAAAAGAGAAACCAACAGTCCCTATGATCACTGACTTTCTGCCCAGAGGCACTTTTCAGACCTTAGCACAGGAAAGAACCCCAAACAGAGCACAGACAACTTGTTGAGTGGAGGAGCACAGACTGGAGTTCAGGAGGCAGAGGCTGCCAGGCTGTTCAGAAAAGAGTGTTGCAAAGAAAGGAGTTACCCAGAAAAAGGGCTCCTGAGATCTGTACAGAGGCTCTCTAGGGTCTTTGATTGACTATTATGTGCACATGAGGAGGTAAGACTCTAAGAGACAGGTACTGAAAACTACGAGGTGACGTATAATAGAACAATTTCCAGAACTGACATGGGGTAGATGTTGACATTTCAATCAACCAGAGTGAAGAGAGTTCATTTAACAAACCCAAGAAATAATGGACTTTAGCACTAAGGCTAAACCAAGCATAGAGTTAAGGTTGCCAGGACAAAGATGCAGACCTGAGCTCTCACATGTGGCAGCCCCAAGCCACTAGTAGTTAGTGAACTTTTGATATGTGGCAGTTCAATTTGAGATGTGCTTGTAAATATAAATAAAATACAAATCACATTTTGAATATTTTAGTACAAAAATGAATGCAAATTATCTCATTAATACTTTTTACATTGATTATATGTTGAAATGATAATAGTCAGGCAATTATGGGTCAAATACCATATATTATTGAAATTAAGTTAATAGTCAGGCAATTATGGGTCAAATACCATATATTATTGAAATTAAGTTTAAGAAAGAGAGATGGCCCAGTGGTCATCAAGTTAGCTAGAATGGGAAGCATGCAGGAGAAAATATTTAAAAGTTTCCATTTGTGTCCATACCAATAAAGCCACTTCGTTGACATATCTACAGTCTTATCCACATTCCAGTGCCTGATATATAATCCTGTTGGACTAAATCCTCATGTAATGAATAATCATGTGTTGTTTGAGAGGGGTATTCTTGGCAGTACCAATCTGTGGAGAGGATCATTTAATCACTAGAAGTGTTTAAGAAGGAGGCAACTGAGTGATAAAAAAAAGTTATCAAAGTTTCATAAAAAGGTTACATTTAGCAGTGGTTAAAGAAAAGGAAAACAAACACAAATAACAAAACACCACCAAAAAAATTAGAGGTAACCAGAAATACCAAAACCCTGATTTTTTTTTTTTATTGAGGTAACACTGGTTGGCAACCCCGCGCATAATACAGAGGTATAGGATCATATCTCTTCAGACATGGCATCGCTCCATGTTCACCGCCCTGGCACCCACGGGATTCTACCACAGTCCATTGGGCACCCTCTACCTTTTCTCCACTCTCCCTGTTAGCCTCAATTCTACAGTCAGACTTCTAGGTTTGTTATTGATTTGGTTGTGTCAGATCTTTTCTTTATATTCTACATGTAGGTAAAACTGTTCAGTATTTGTCTGTCTAACTTTTTTTGCTTAACATAATCCTCTCCAGTCCCATCCATGTTGTCACAAATGGCAAGTGTTCATCTTTTTTTATAGATGAGTAGTATTCCATTGTGAGATATATGTATCACATCTTCCTAACCTACTCAACTCTCGTTGAGTACTTAAGTTGTTTGCATAACTTGACTACTGCAAATAGTGCTGCAGTGAATACAGGAGCACATATACCCTTCCTGATTAGTGTTTTCCCACTCTTCAGGTAGATACCTAGGAGTAGAATTGCTGGACTTTATGGTAAATCTATTTTTAATATTTTGAGAACCTTCATGTCACAGAGTGTTTTGCCTAAGTTTACTTCTAAGTTTACTTTGTTTTCCAAAAGGGGTTAGCCAGTCCAGATTCCTATTAGCAGTTAAGAGGGTTCCTACTTCACATTCCTGTCAACGCCTGTTTCTGGTCTTTTTGATTATGAGCAACTCACACTGGTGTGAGATGGTACCTCATTGTGGTTTTGATTCGCATTTCCTGATGACAGATGATAATGAGCATTTTTCATGTGACTGTGGGCCATCTGTATGTTTCTCTGGAGAAGTGTCTGTTTAGTTCTTCTGTCCATTTTTTTGATTGGGTTATTTTGTTTTCTTTTTGTTGAATTGTACATGGTTTTTGTACAACTAGGCTATTACCCCTTGTCACGTGCATGATGTGCAAACATTTTCTCCCACTCAGTTGAGTGTCTTTTTGCTTTAATGATCGTTTCTTTTGCTATGCAGAAGCTCTGTAGATGTAGTCTCATTTGTTCAGACTCTCTTTTGTTTCTCTTTCTGATGGAGACAAATCCACAAAGAAATCACTGAAGTCAGTGTCATGGAGTGTTTTGCCTAAGTTTACTTCTAAGTATCTTACATTCAAGTATTTAATGTATCTTACATTCAAGTATTTAATCCATTTTTAGTTGATTTTTATCTATGGTGTGAGATAGTTGTGTAATTTTATTCTTTCATGTGTGGCAGCAAATCCATGGTTTTTAATAAAATATTTCCCCTACATTTTACATTTTCAAATATAAGGGAAAAAAATCTTCCATCCATGAAAACTAAGTATTTGTTTCAGTTTATAACTATCTTCACTTTACAGCTATATAAATGTAAATAGTATTTAACACACATTTTCAGAAGTATTCAGATATAAAAGTAAAGGAGAGGCAGTGAAAAGAGGGGCTTGCTTGTTTAAGAAGCTGCTGAAATAGCAAGAGTAATTCCTAAAACCTCATGATGTTTGTTCCCATTGCTACGTATAAGCTGCATCTGTGGTAAGAAAGAAGATGCAGGCAGTTACTTATCATTTTGCAGGGGTCAGGGCAAAATAAAACGGATCTACTTTATCAGCTATGGTGGTGGTCATGGGTTCACGCAATGCCACAAAGCTACCTTCTGTAAGAGCTGTTAGCCCCTATAAACTATTCTAGAAGTTTCTAATAGCAAGCTTGACTTTAGTGGATCATTATTTCCTTGACAGTCCTTCTGACACAGGGCAGCAAAAGGCACTAAAGCCAGTCAAGGACACTGCCCAAATAGTTTACCAGTTACTCTCTGAGTTCTTCATCTGGGCTCACAATTGCAAGAGTACTCAGGCCCAGGGAACAACAACAATGGGGTTTAGTTAACAAGCTGGGGAAAACAAAGAGTCACTGAGGCCAAAAATGGCCGTTTACCTCACCCAAAGCAGTGCCCAGTCTTTTTAAGTCCCAAACAAAAAGCAGCGAAATGGCCTCTTCCCGCCACTGAGGACGCAGCGCTCCTCTCCCGAACTACAGGCCACGTGCCAAGATGGCATCCTCCTGCCTCTGCCGACCTGGAGCATGTGGCAGCCGGACTGTAGGCCAGGTTCCAACTCATGAGACAACAGAAGATACGACAGGAGATGCTCCCTGAGCTGCCAGGATGCCTCAATGCAGCACCAGACCAGCGACACTCAAAACAGCAGCTGCAATGGCCAAATGGCCCAACAAACGGCCGCACTCACAGCTCCGTGGGTCTTCACCTTCTCTCCTCGGCTGAAACAGCAGCAAAACTGGGAACAGTGTCAGTCGCTCAGCTACTTGCAAGGCCTCCAAATTTTCCTCTTTGAGGTTGGCTGCTGGAGGCCTTCACCTTCAGAGGCCCACAACAGCCTTCTGGAAGACCTGCACAATGGGGGCCAAAATCACTGACCCCAAATGCTGAAGATCCAAAAGCGCTAAATCCTGAAGACTGAATCTATCTGCGCCCCCTTCTGCACTACCTTATATTTCTTATCAGTCGCTCCACTCCAAAATGCAACGCCTTTTAGCATTTTCCTTGGGGCTGTCTTCCCAACTAGATTTTAAGCATCCTCAAATGTGCAATCATGAGCTCCTTGAAACTGTAAACATATTACCTCTCCAAAGCTAATAGAGGAAACAAAACACATACCCATTATAAAAACAAGCAATATTTATGACATATAGATATTAAGAACTTACTAAATACTAGTTTTTCCTTCTCTTAAATGAGTATATTGAAAACTAAGTCATTTGCTTTTCATTTTAGACCAAGTTTTGTCTTTCACGATCATTTTTGAAGCTTGCATTTTCGTGTTCACTAGCAATGTCCTTTGAGATTAGATCACAAATTCTGTCTGCAAGAAGATGAAGATTGGCTTTTTTGAGACTTTCAATCAAAGTTTTATATGCTCCCTTCTTCCCATGAATTTGATACCAATTACGGAGCAGCTGGACTTTCTGCTCAGCTGTATCTTGGATGTAGTCATTCTTGATCTCATCTATTTTGGCTTCACTGACACCATTCTTCCGAACAAATTCTCTAACTTGGGTTATTTTCATTTGTTCAGCAATAGTAGTGATGTATTTACTCAGGTCAATGTCTGAAAAATAGAAAATAACCTCTGAAAAATTGTTTTTCTAAATGAAATTCCCATTTCTGAAGACCATATTTATTTCTCCTCTAATAGTACTTACAACACAGTAAGTTCTAAAGGTCTAAAGAGCTCAAGCAAAAAAGCAAAAACAGAAACAACCTTGAATTCTAATCTAGCTCCTCCTATGTTTTCAGTTATTTGCTAGATGACCTGGACAAGATACATTAACATCTCTGTATCTTCTTTCAGCTATAAAATAGGAAGGTTTGAAAAGATCACCTCTAACATTCCTTATGGATCTGATGATCAATAACCCTTAAACTGAAAAGGGCAGGCAAAGAGTTTATGATCATCATTATCTAGGAATCACAGGTCAAATGACAACTGAATAGAATCACAAGAGTCACAGCACTAGAATATACCAATAGTAACTGCAACTACAATACAGATTAACCTTTAAGTAAAACCAGGCAGGAAATCTATACACATACTTGCTTTGAAGGAAAATCATCTTAAACCTCAGAATATAGTGTCTTATTGTTACCTGATTTATTTTTAACTCTCAATATTAGTTACAAATTTAGACAAAATGCCTGATAAATCCTTGATGGTGAGAAGAAAGAACTGTGAGCTCAAGGACTGTCACTGAACTAAGCAAAACTATTTTATCTAAGATGTCCTGTTAATCCAGGAAGCTAGCTCTATGAAATGACATAATAAAAGCCTTACCTGTGAAATCTTCTAGCAACATTTCCTGGGGAGAAAAAATTGAAAGAGAGATAATTAAAAATATATTCAAATATTCTAAATGTAATCCAAATTTTCTTTAATACTGAAAGAAATACAAAATCAGTTGTTTGCTAGATAAAATTAGCTTGACTAAGTGGTTAAGTCATTTTTTTATTAAAAAGCTTCCAGCATGGGGCCTCCCTGGTGGCACAAAGGGTTAAGTCTCAGGACTACGAAGCTATCACAGTCACTGCAGCACAAGTTCAATTGCTGGCCAGGGAGCTTCCCACATGGCACAGCATCCTCTCCTGTCTCACCTGCTGCCCCCCTCAGCAGTGTATTTCAGTCAGTCTGCCTGTTCTGTTCCCCACTCTGTCTCTGGTGAATCCTCTCACACACACACACACCCCCCACCTCTGGCCTGCACCCCAGCTCTTGTATGCATAAATAAATAAATCTTAAAAAAAAAAGGTTCCAGCATTGTCTTATATTTTACACAGTCGAGGAATCTAAGGAATTCATGGTACAGACTGAAATTAATTTTAACACAGACTTAATAAACAGAATAAATGTAACCATTCTAAAATATTCTTTGCGTTTTTGAGATAAAAACTGACTTTCAGCTGAAATTATAGTAGATCCTTGAACAACACAGGTTGAAAATGAGAGTCCAGTTATACCTTTTTTTTGTAAACAGATGATATAAACATACAATATCAATAAGTTTATAATATCAATAAATACAGTATAGTACTGAAAGTGTATTTTCTCCTGCTTATGATTTTCTTAATAGCCTTTCCTTTTCTCTAGCTTACTTGAGAATACATAGTGTGTATATATATATATATATATATATATATATAGTATATATAGTATATAATATATAGTATATATTATATATTATATAATAAGAATATTGCTAAGAATACAGTATATAGTATATATGACAAACAATATATATGTTAATCAACTATTTATGCTATTGGAAAGGCTTCTGGTCAATAGCAGGCTATTAGTATTTAACTTTTGAGGGAGTCAAGTAGAGTCAAAAGTTGTAGATGGAGTTTCAACTGTGCAGGAATTGACACCTCTAATCCCTGTGTTGTTCAAGGGCCAACTGGTTTCTGTGCCATATTGATTTAAAGAGCTCTAACTCGAATAAGCCCTGGCTCCAAAGGAGGAAATCACTATTCACCAAGTGGATCGGTCAGTTCCCCAGTATATTTTTTGCTATTCGAATTGTTTTGATTCATGATGGAAATAGATATGGTCAGAGAATTAAGAGGCTGGAGAGAGTTGAGCTGTGCCTTTAAGTTGGACCTTTTTTTTTAAGATTTATTTATTTATGCATACAAGCTAGGGTACAGGCCAGAGGTGTGGGGAGGCAAGAAACTTCACCAGAGACAGAGTGGGGAGCAGAACAGGCAGATCAGAAATACACTGCTGAGGAGAGCAGCGGGCGAGGCAGGAGAGGTCTGCCGCACCATGTGGGATTCTCCCCGGCTGGGCGTCAAACTCTCATCGTCGCTGCCGACAGCTCCACAGCGCAGCACTTAATCGCTGTGCCACCAAGGAGGCCCTATGTTGGACTTTAAGAGCCATCTCTATGTCTGGACTTGGACAGAGAATATACAAAAATGGTGTCTCTCTGAAGAGATAACACCAACATGGGGCATGGAGTTTGGTCACATCTTTTTTTCAATTCAAATTCAGCACAATCTCAGTTATGCCCTTTGGCAACTCAATGTTTCTCATATAAAAGTTTACTTAATAAACTAGCACCATGTTTTAATTCATTTTTGATGTCCCTTCAACTCATGCACACACAAACACAATAAATGTTCATTTAAAAAAAAAGATAACAAATAAAAATACAAACGCACACTTTAAGAAAGTTTTCAACACTTACAGAATCTGGGGGTCCAAATTCATGATGACCTTTCTTTTTATTCCTGCGCCACCAATGTATGACTGAAAGATCAAAGAAATTTTTATCAGACTCAGGTGTCAGCTTTGTAGGAAGCAGGTGAGAATATACTCTCATGCTAAGGAGGTATAAGAAGGAAGAAGGAGAAATTCATTTAAACTGGTCGAGTGTTCTTCAATTATGCTACATCTTAGTTGAGTCATCCTATTATCATACAAGACCTAACCTGAAGCTCATTGGTCATCAGCTCTCCTTCTCACCAACCTGGGGTGGGTGGCACAGCTACAAGAGGACTTGGAAGCATTGACTATGGAAAGTCATCGTTGGCTTGCCGTGGAGTGGCATTTAATGCCCAGAAATCCAAATACACACTCGCAGATAACTCAACAGTACACATTCAATGAATAGGTGCCGTGGAGTCAGTAAGAGTTGGAAGAAAGGATCTGTGGGTCTCCGGGCACAATTACAACACTTAAACATTTTTTTTATTTTTAGTTAAAGTATATCTAAAGGTAAGGCAATCGCTTTATCTTCAGGTGAACTGATGAAACAGTGGCTTGTTCCAACAGAGAAGGAAAAATTGGATGTTTCAGAGTTGTTGAAAGTTGACACTACTCTGTGCTTTACGCATAATTTAAAGGAATTGCTCTTGAGTAATTATGATTATACTTAATTTGGACTCAGCTGCTGGTCTTACTAAGGTAAGACTTGCAGAAAGTGCACTGCCACAGTATTTTAAGTTAATGTGGAATAATAAACATACATGGGACAATATCAATGGACAGTGGGGCCTTACTTCTGATTCTCGGTCAACTAGGCTGCTTACTGGATGACAATACCCTGGCTCCTAGGGATGATAAGAATATTGGCTCAGTGCTTCCAAATGGTTGCACAGAAGCAGTAACTGAGGGATAACGGCATTTGTTCCTATCAGCTCTAGGGGGTGCTATTTAGCCGCAGGAATTTAACAATATAAATTGTTACCTACCAGCTCCTTTCCTGGTAGGAGCTTTTTCCTAAGTAGGAAACAGATGAAGGTCTTGTGAATTAATTATTTCCCAAGTTACTTCAATGCGTGGTTTGAACAAAATTAGAACTTACCGAGTATGAATATGCATGGCGCAAGAAGAATCAGTACACACAACCACAGCAAGTTAAATCCGGATCCTGCAGATAGGAGCAGTGCACAATTTACATGAAAAGAAGTACTCTTTAACATCAAACAAAATACACTCAAAAAATCAAAAGGACTGGTGTCTTTTCATATTGGACTACGGGGATGGAAGAAAGGAAAAAAATAATCATAGAAAGAAATAATAACCTTCTTTGCATTTGGTGTTACTGGTTCGTGTGCAATTCTCAATGATTCCATGTTCACACCTAGAAAAATATACAGAGGAGATTTTAAAAGCCTAGGGGATTGATTCCTTGATCATTTTCCATGACATAAACCTAGGACTATTTTGCAGCTCTGGCAAACATATTCCCTCAATATTTCTAGATTAGCACCAAAAGCTGTTACAAATTCATATCATAATTTGGATGTTTGGATGAAAAGCATCCCAAATAATGACTATGTTTTAAAATACCAAGAGTTAATGGAAGGTAATAAAATATTGGCTTTTAAGAAAAAGGATGAAATGGAACAAAAAATAAACACAATACATTTATTGGTAATAGTCTGTATTTTTCAAATGCTAGGAAGGAGCAATAAACAGCCAAAAGCAATTTCAAAACAGTTCCATAGGACAATAAATTGGGCAAACAACAGTCACTGCCCATAATGTTGTTTAGCGAGCCTATCAGGTCACTCTCAGAGGTTTCCCCTTTTAATATATTGGGGGTGAGTAGGAGACTCAAGTAGGATTTTCTTCAAACAACAGGACACTGACAGTCTGACGAAGTTAGAATGTGGTTCTACCCATTACTCAATGAGGTGAACTTGGGCATCTCACTTAACCACCATGAGCCTGTTTTCTCATCAGCAACAAGGAGGTAATACTACCAACCACCTGCCTCAAAGAGTTATGGGGAGAAAATTAAATCAAGAGTATGACCTACTTAGGTCTACTACCTAACTTACTGTTTTATAAGTTAGTCTCTCTCCCATAATCCCTACTTACCCTGTCATTACTTGGACACTTGGGGCTAGAAGGGAGGACTAAGTTAACTGCATATACCTTAACTTTTACTAGTAAATAAATAAATAAATAAATAAAAACACAAATGTCTCCATTCCCAAAAGATCCCAAGGTGAATTATAAGTTTAATGAGAAGCTTGTGAATTCAATCCTGAATGTTTATGTATACACAAAGCACTAATTTACAAAGAAAGGCTATTTTTATGACGCTATAACCCATTGTGGATTGTCACAGAAATGAGGTTGACAGGACAAGTGAGTATTTTCTACAATCTATGACTGAGAAAACTGATGCTCAGAAAGGTTAACTGAGTTGCACAAACTCACCCAATTCATTGGGAGAAAAGTGAGATGCGCAGATTTTCTAAATTTGGATCAAAATCAGGCTCTTCAGCAAGAAAGACAAGCTCCAGTCTTCCTGGCTCCTCATACACCAGCCAGGTATCTTGTTCTCTCTGAAGGTGCTGTTCCCTGGCCTGAGAAATCTCTCTTCCATCTGTGTACACCTGGTAATGCTTTTTCTTCTTCAAGACTCAAGCCACATGTTATACCTTTACCCTACCCTTCTAGGCAGACAGGAAAGATTCTCCTGTATAACTGATAACATCCTGAGGACAAGTCTCTTCTGATGCTTGCCACATGGTGTTGACATACAATAAAGGTTGATTTTATTTTGTCTCTCTGTCCTTAGTCCAAGACCTTTGATGCCAGAGTGTGTCTCATGCCTATCTTTAACTGAAGCATCCAACACAGTGTCAAGCACACAGGTTGTGTTCAATAACTATTTGGAGACTGGATGTTCAGATGAAAAAATGGTTATCTAGTTGCTTGGAAGCAAAGCAAGACTAGAACCCAAATTCTTGGCTCTCAGGCAGTGTTGCTTCCACCCTAGGAAGACATTATCTCTGGAGGGAAACTAAAGTGATTGTGATTCCATCTAGTATTAATGCCATTTTAGGCCTGTGACCAGTACTGACCCGCTCTCCAACCCTGGGTGGATAACCAATTTCCCCATGGTTTCATTCACGTGTATTCATCTGTACTGATCTATACAAGACTCTACTGATCTTACTAGAACAAAGACACAAGTGACATGCCACCACTCCCCCCCCCCACACACACACCTGGTCTCTTTAGTCTTACACAAGAGAGATAGAAGGGTATAAGAAGGCCTCTGTCGAGGGCTGGTGTGGATCCTGCCTTCAACTCAAGTCCTGTTCACCAACCCCAGTGTCAAGGACTCCTGGACACAAATAGCTCTGAATAAACTTCAAACGTGATTAATGATTTGTCTGCTTCACTTTTCAGACTCAGATCACCTCAGTGTGAGAGAACTTACTCATTCCCACAGTCACACACCCCTCAAGGCATAGCTAGTGTCTTAATCAGAGGAAGATTAAACTTACGTAATGCAAGGGTTACAGTGTTCGCATGCAGAATTCTCACAGAAAAAGTTTGCTTTACATCTGCACTTGATATCCTGTATTCGGGTACAGTTTTTTTCTACTTCGAAGCCTAAAGAATCAATTTGCAGACCATTAATTGCAGCAGTCAGTAATAAATAGCTAATCAAAATAGGCCCCAATTGGAATCAGCAGGACAAAAGAAATCCCCAGTGAAGGGAGAGGATACTATCTACCTCTGTACTTGCACTGGTTTCTCTGTACTTGCACTGGTAGACTAATTAGCTCTTTTTTAAAAAAAAAGATTTATTTATTTATGCATACAAGCTGGGGTGCAGGCCAGAGGGCTTGGGGCGGTAAGAAGGTTCATCAGAGACAGAGTGGGGAACAGAATAGGCAGATGGATGGAAACACACTGCTGAGGGGAGCAGCGGGCGAGGCAGGAGAGATCTGCTGCGCCATGTGGGAATCTCCCTGGCCAGGTGTCGAACTCACGTCGCCACTGCCATCAGCTCCACATTACAGCGCTTAACCACTGCGCCACCAGGGAGGCCCCTAATTAGCTCTTTCTGAACATAAACAAGAGCCATTACCCAAGTGTAAATCAAGGTAGGAATAAATTACCTACTACAATTTTCATTATAGATGGTGAGACTCTTCACAGGTTTCACAGTACATTATTCTCCTATATCTGGAAGAATTGCTTAGACTGGATCCATAAAAGTCTAGACCAGTGATTAGCTCAGCACCTGGTCCTGCTTCACCCCACCAACCCCATCTCTTCCTGTATGCCAGCGTTGCACCAGAATAGGTGCCAAATTCACATCGTATTGCAAACGGTTCTATATAAATTCCATGATTGGTCCCTTTTATATTTTAAGACACTTACCATGTTCTGCATCACAAGTTCTACATCTTATACATCTAGTAGAATAATTTTCCACTTCTGTATATTCCTTTCCTTCTGCACAAGGCTCACAGGTTGGCTTTCCTTTATCAACTGTGCAGTCAGCAACTTTCCTTTCTCCTGCCCAAGAAAAAAACAGAACAAGTGATTGAACTTGAGTTGGTCATGCAGCAACATGGGAAGTCTGCAAGGATGACAATAGAACATAACATTTCTCTGATGACAAATGATAATAAGCATTTTTTTCACGTGCCTGTTTGCCATTTGTATGTATTCTTTGGAGAAGTGTCTACTTAGCTCTTATCCCCATTTTTTGATTGTGTTGTTTTCTTTTTACTGAGTTGTATGAGTTATTCATACATCTTAGAAATTAGACCCTTGTCAAATGTGTGGTGTGCAATTATTTTCTGTTCGTTCGTTTTAGTGATAGTTCCCTTCACTGTGCAGAAGTTTTTTACTTTGGTAAAATGGGATTGGCCCAAAGCAAGGCCCGAAAGCCTGCCACAAGTCTAAAACATCTTTCGGCAGGGACCCAAAGAAAAGGGTCAGAAACAGCCAGATAATTCTGGGAGTTAAAAAGCAAAATCAAAATCCAGATGAACATTGTCAGAGTTAATCTCCCCACGGGCCTCTCACCCGCATCTGTTTCAATCAGTCCAGGCCAGTGCAGCTTCTTTACATGTCTCTCTGCTCCTTGTACCTCTTCTGGCTCTCCATCCTGCTTCCTTCCTTCTTCCTTTTTTTTTTTTTTCCTCTCTTCTTCTCCAGCTTCTTACCTGTCCTGCTCATCTCCACCCTCCCTTGGGTGGGGCAGGGAACCTGGAACACTCCCCTTTCCTGAGGACCACCCTCTTACAGAATCACTTCTTAAATGAAAATAAAATTGAGTAAAACAAAAAGAATAAATAAAGCCAAACTAAAAAAGCAAAGAGACAAAAATAGACTTGGCAGTTTGATATGCAAATCATGATCTTTGTTTTAGTTTGCATTTCAGGTTTTAAAAATGTGAGTAAAGTTCTCAATTCGTGGGACAAATTGATGGTGTTTAGTAAGCCTTAAAATTTCTAGAAGCCTTTATTTACTCCCATTTGGAGAAGAGTCGATGTAAATGGGCTTAAGTGGGTTGGATTATAAAGGAACATTTCTACAGAGGTCCTGAAAAGCTGGACAAGAATATGGCATCTGAGGAAGTTATTCGCATCACTCCTAAAAGGTCCATCTAAATTAATATCTTAGGAACTACACCAAGAGAATTTTGTGGTTTGGGAAGAAAGCGGACACCAGAGACCAATACTGAGTGCACCAAAGAAGATGAATATTCATGTGTCATTAAACAAGAGGTGGGCTGAGAGAAATGTCTGGAGGCTTTGGTCTGGGGCAGGGGATTGCTATACAAACCTGTTCTGCCACTCTGCTTCTGACCCTAGGGAGGGAGGCACACCCTTAACTGAGGAGAAATATGCCAAGGATCTGGGGTACTCCCATTTTTTCATGGAGTTATTTTGTGCTGGAGAGTATTGTGTGGTGGGGGTCCACAGTGACCCATTCTAGGTCAGTTCCTCAGTCAGTGTTTCTGAGTTTTCTTGTGTCTCCTTGACCAGGTTCACTGTGCTCTCTTCCATCACTTTCATTTCCTTTATTATGTCAATTTTGAACACACTAGCATTGCACACACAGTCCTGCAAAAAAGTGTAGGAAAAACTTTAAGAGAATTTAGTTTCTAGTGATAATGGGACACTCACAAGTGGGAAGGGACCTGCTGCTCAGAGCCCCTGATAGTGCAGGCACATACTAATGTCGAGAACACCTGAGATTTGGAACTACACTAACTAGGGGGTGTGCAAAGTAGCAGCCAGGATGGAGGGTGCACTTTTGGAGAACTGCATAGGTGGAGCTGCAGACCAAGGATTACTGACTAACTTGAGCCTGTGGCTTTCAACATAGAACAGCTGGAGCCTAAATTAGCAGGGAGCAGCAGATAAGGGCACCTGGGCATCCTCACAGAGCTAGACTGGAAGCCTAGGCTGAGATATTCAAAACACATGCCACCCCCAACCCCCAGAGCTAAAAACAAAACAAAGAAATGCTTGAATAAACTGTCAATAACAGGAACAAAGGTATGAGGTTCCAGTGATGAAAAAGAAAAGAGAACAAGTCAGCCCAGCAGATGACTCCATATCAACTATAATCTACGCTGCACCTTGTGCTTACAAATAGCCTAGAGTGGAAGTGGTTTTGAGACTATAAGAGACACACACACACACATACACTTACACACACATACATAAACATACACACACGGACACCATGAAGTTATTATATAGCTGTTAGAAAAGATGAAATGCAGCCATTTTCAAGAAAATGGAGGGAATTTGAGAGAATTATGTGCAGCAAACAATTAATGGACATTAACAAAGCAGACAATTCAGTAACTTGAAATGCTTTCAGAAACTAATAGGTAGTGATAAACACGCTGAGGTTAAGAGGGAGAGGGGAGCAACAGAGACAAGGAGACACAAGGGATGGTAGTGGTGAAAAAATCTGATTTAAGAACATTGTGCATTTTTGCTGTTGCTTTTCTAGCTCATCTAGTTATTCAGCTGCAAAATGCAAATCTCTCTTGCAGGCTTCAGTGCCTGAACAAAAGGCTGTCTTAGAGAACTTCTGATTGAAGGGAAGTGCTGAGTCATGCTGGTCAAAGGTCGAATGTCCACAAATTGTAAGGTGGTGGTTCTCAGGAAAGGGGAGTGTCCCAGGTTCCCTGCCCCACCCAAGGGAGGGTGGAGCTGAGCAAGAAAGGTAAGAAGCTGGAGAAGGAGAGGGAAGAAAAAAAAAAGAAAGGAAGAAGGAAGGAAGCAGGATGGAGAGCCAGAAAAAGCACAGAGAGACATGTGAGGAGGCTGCACTGGCCTGGACTGATTGAAACAGATGTGGGTGAGAGACCCGTGGGGAGATTAACTCTGACAATGTTCATCTGGATTTTGATTTTGCTCTTTAACTCCCAGACTTGTCTGGCTGTTTCTGACCCTTTTCTTTGGGTCCCTGCCGAAAGATGCTTTAGACGTGTGGCAGGCTTTAGGGCCTTGCTCTGGGCCAATCCCATTTGGGTGGACTTTTGCCCACGAAGTGATGGGTAACTTTGAGTGCTTAGTTTAGAAACTATATTCTTTGTCTTTTCTGTATTATTACACTAATTATATTAAAGTTTCTTTTCCACTTAAGGTCTTATATGTTTTGTGTTGATGCGGCGGATGGCAGAACCTATATCTAGTGGGCAGGTTTGGGGGTTCTGGAGTGCCCCTCTCCCTGCCCTGTAACAAAATGAGTCTTCTTTTACTACTAAAAATGGAGGTAAATAGATAAATCCTCTCACTTCGGACATACAAGTTTTTTATAAATTATTTTCACTCACATGCAAATCAAACAAGTGTGGTGAAGATGAATTAAACTGGCCTTGGGAAAATAATTTTATAGTTTTTTTTTTTCGCCCCAATAATGCTATATGAAGGAGAACCAAATGCTATAAAATATTTTTTCATTATTAATACATTACTCCTCAACCTGGTTTTTCCTCCTACTCGCGGGGTGTCCTGTGTGACATACCCTTCTCACATGGCTGACAGCAGAACTGCCCCCCATGATGCAGGCCTTCTGGGCACTCAGGCTTCCCTTCAGTAATATTCTTTCTCAATGTCAACACCTCGGCCTCAGCGTTGGTATCAGTCGCTTGAGCATTAGCACTTTCAGACAGTGGTCCAACAATAGCAGTAAGTATCTGTTAAAAAAAAAAAAAAAAAAAAAAGCATGGGGAGTATTTAATGGACTTCCGAACTAAGCAATTTGGTAAGTGAGCATTAGCCACCTGGAATGGCTGGTTTTGAATGCACAGGCCCAATCAACATGGGGCTTCAACATCCTGCTGACTCATCTTCAAAAAAGGAACCAATCAATTGCATGGCCTTCCATCCCTCCAGTTCCCCAAACTATCTTAGAAACAGCATCACAGATGGTAGGAGACAGGGTTCTGGGTGAAAAAGTGAATACTGGATCCTGCTTACCAGCCTGTGGCTGTGGGTAAGTCACTTAAATTTTCCAAGTCTCTGGGTCTTTATTTACAAAATGAAAATATTCACTTGTTCATATATTCTGATAATTAAATTGAATGCATTTAAAGCTCTTAACACAATATAAGTAGGTACCCAGTAAGCAGCATTACCATCAGTTATTATTATTGCTATTCTAACAAAGCTCCAGTGAGGGCAACATAGTGGAATAAGGAAAAACATCAAATTTCAAGGTGACTGTGGCTTACATGCCAGTTCTGCTATCAACACTGTAAGTTTAGTCAAGTGCATAACCTCACTAATTGACAATTTCCTGATCTGTGTCAATGGTACTTTCTGTCTTGAAGTGTTTTTGTGAAGATAAAAAGTGATAATTTCTCCCAAACCTGGAGCATGTTCTATTTCTTCTCTTTTTATACATAATCATAGAGGCAACCAGTTTTGATGAACTCTTTCCTGATTTTTCAACCGTATAAGAAATATAATAAGATTGTCTTCTCCCTTTATACAGGAAAATATTGACTTCTCTTAGCAGAGAACCAGTCTTGAATCAATTTTTAGTTTCTGTCTTTTGGAGATAAGAGGCCATAAGTCGAAGTGACTTTGTTTCATGTATCTTAGTTATAGATGAGTTTCTTAGAAAAATGAGCATCCCAAAAAGGATGGAAGCATTTGGGGTTAATCTCTGGTTGATTTCTCAGGTTCTCCATATTTTAATTCTTTGTCTCTTTAAACATAAATTTGAGTAATCTCTCATTTTATGTAGAAAATGTAAGTTCTATTGCCAGGCACCAAAAATTATTTAAACTCATAGTTCTGAGGATTTTTCCCTCAAGGTCATACCACTATATATTTCTACTTTACGGCATAATAATAATGACATCTTCTGAGTCTTATATAAGGAGTACATGCATAAATTGTTGCCACAGGAATCCTCACCTCTTCCCTCTTAGCTCGTCCCCCATCATCACCAAAGGCTGCTCCCGCATGTCACAGGAAACCACAGCACCTCCAAGGAAGGAGGGACAAGGAGATGAGGTTGCCCACTTTTCCTCCTAGGATGTATATATTAAAAATGCCATTTTTAATATCCAGACTTAGACTTCTAAGAGGAAAACTGATGCCAAAATATCAAGAATAAATTTGACATGTCCAGGACACTTGCTAGCAAAAGGTACAACTAAGTCTTATCTAAGTCTCCTAGCTCTTATTATAAAGTCCTTTCCCCTCTGCCCAAGACACAGGTGAACTTACCCTAAAATATAGCTGATTCTACATATGAACAATTCAATGTAATAAAAAACTGGAACTGGGCCTCCCTGGTGGCACAGGGGTTAAAGTCTCAGCGCTATCAAGCTATCTATCAGCAGCCACTGTGGCACGAGTTTGTTCCCTGGCCAGGGAGCTAAGCCACATGGCACAGCAGACCTCTTCTGTCTCACCTGCTGCTCCCCTCAGCAGTGTATTTCAGTAGATCCACCTATTCTGCTCCCCATTCTGTCTCTGGTGAATCCTCTCAACCTCTACACCTCTGGCCTATATCCCAGTTCTTGTATGCATAAATAAATAAAATAAAAATAAAAATAAAAAAAGAATAACTGGAACTGGTGTGGTATACACATCAGAGAAATCATGCCTTAATATTCTGACTTCACTATCAAATCATGCTCTTCACCCAACAGATACTTCTTGAGCATCTACTATGTGCCAGATCTGAGAATACAAAGTAACATTGATTGTAATAAAAAAAAAAAAAGTTAAGTTTCCAAACGCAGATTTGCACATGGGCATCTCATTTGTAATGCATTAATAATTTGGGGATTATGGCAGTCTTCCTCTTTTCTGAGTGGGAAGACTCCAGTGGATGCCTGAAGCTACAGGGGGTACCAAACTTAAAAATACTATGTTTTTTCATTAATCCAAAAGGATACATGCACCCCCATGTTTACTGCAGCAGTGTTCACAATAGCTAAGACATGGAAACAACCCAGATGCCCAAAAATAGATGACTGGATCAAGAAGACGTGGGACATATACACACTGGAATACTATTCAGCAATCAAAAAAGAAAAACACATGCAATTCGCAGCAACATGGATGGAGCTAGAGGGATCCTGCTCAGCAAAATAAGCCAAAAGGAAAAAGAAAAATATTGAATGGTTTCACTTATAGCTGGAATACAGGGGAACTAAATAAAAGAGAGACATTCAGCAAGAGAATGGGAGGATAAGGGCTCAAAATAGGGGAGAAAAGAGCACAAGGGACTATGGTGATGGTTCACGGGTGAAGTTGGTAGTGAGAAACCTACAGGGAAAACACAATAATGTAAAAGACATAAATAATAATAAGAATAAAATTTTTTTTAAATATTATGTTTTTTGCTATACATGCATACCTAAGATAAAGTATAATTTATAAATTAAGCACATTGAGAAAGGAACAATAAAAACAAATAATAAAATAGAACAATTATAATAATATAATTAAAAGTTACATGAAAGTGGTCTCTCAAAATATTTTACTCTATGTTATAATTTTAGAAACCAAGGAAAGCAAAATGCTGATACAGGAGGACTCTGATGATATTGTATCTTCAGTTCCAAACCACCATAACAAGCAATTATTATCATAAAGTGAGATTTTTTCCTCAATACATATAAAGTTATGTCTAAACTACACTGTAGCCTACTAACTATGCAATAGTAGTATGTGTAAAAAACAATGTACAAACCATAACTGAAAAACACTTGGTTGCTAAAACTTGCTCTCATTATTGACCCTTTGGTGAGTCATAATCTTTTTTCTGGGAGGGTCTTGCCTCCATGTTGATGAATGAATCAATGTGGTGATTGTGGAAGATTGCTGCTTTACCTTGCACTTTTATGTTATGAAGATTTTTTTCTCCCTTAAATCTCATAAACCAATTTACGCTATTTTTAAACTTTTCTTCTGCACCTTCCTCACCTCTCTCAGCCTTCAAAGAATTGAAGAGTTAGAACTTTTCTCTGAATTGGGCTTTGGCTTAGTGGAATGTTATAGCTGGTTTGATCATTTATCTAGACTACTCAAACTTTCTCTTTATCAGCAGTTAGAGTATTTGCTTTCTTAGCATATATATCTTCACTGAAGTAGAACTTTTAATTTCCTTAAATAACTTTTCCTTTGCATTCAACACTTGGCCAACTGTATGGCACAAGAGGCCTTGCTTTTTTGCATATCTCAGCTTTTGACATTCCTTCCTAAGCTTAATCATTGCTAGCTTTGGTTTAAAATTAGAGATATGAGAGTTCCTTTCACTTGAACATGAGGCCATTGTTGCATTTTTAATTGGCTGAATTTCAATATTGGTGTCTTTCAGAGGCCCGAGGTAAGTGAGGGAGATAGGGAACAGCTGATAGGTGGAGCAATAGAACACACCCATTTACTGCCTATGTTTGCAGTCTTATATGGGTGCAGCCCACAGCACCCCAAAAAATCACAATAGTAATATCAGAGATCACTGATGACCATAACAGATAATACTAATGAAAAAATTTGAAATGCTGTGAAAATTTGCATTTGTGACACAGAGACAAAAATTGAGCAGATGCTGTTAGAAAAAATGGCATTAGATAGACTTGTATAGCCACACACATTCAGCTTGTAAAAAAATGCCTTATCTGTGAAGTGCAATAAAGATGTGTCTGTACTGTATTTCCATGTAATCATTTGAACTTATCTTTTTCTAGGGTACAATGTACAGGTTTAAACAAAAGTTCTTTGGTAGCATTAATTTCTCTTTTCAGGATGACAGTTCCCTTTTTTTAGCTTTCTCTATATATCTTGTCATCTTGTTAATAATATTAGTTCTTCCTAATCAGATAGTCAGAAGCTAATGAATAATAAGTGAATTGGGCACTAGGAAATACTACTACTGAAAGTATAGCAAAGAGTTAATAATTAAGATAAGTAATTAACAAGGAATTAATTACTAAGGGACTTGTAAATGAAAATCATTAATTTTTTTTATATTTATCCCACGGCTACTTTGTTTGATAGTTCAGGAATTATTTATATGTTGGGATACAAAGGAAATTTTTTCGCACCCCATATAGGTCCTTTTTTTAAAGCTGGATGGACAAATTAACATTAGACAGGTTAGTAAAAGAAAAGAACATAATTTAATAATATTTTTATGGGGAAGTTACATGGTTGTAAATTTTAAAGAATAATGCAGCAAATCGGGAATATTTATTTGTGTTTAGGAACCTGTCACATCAAAGAGAGAGAGAAGGAAACTTCACACAACAGAAAAGAAGGAGGTGCCTTAATCTCTACTCTGAGAGTAAAGATGAGATTCTCAGGTAGAGGACAAGTTCACTGATTATCCTACACCCAGATGATATTCTCCCGAACTGCATTCATTTAACTCATAAAGGGGAAGTAGTGGCTACTTCTTCTATTGGGAATAAGGGCAAAGGACAAATGCCCATGAGGTTTCACTGCTACTAATTTATAATCTTCCTTTAAGTAATAACAGACTTCTCCAGGCTCAAAGGGTCTCCACTGACCTTTAGTTTATATCAATGTGACCTTACTGGGAAAGCATAATGAACATACTAAAAAAGCCCTGCATTCAAGGAAGGCCTGTGAAACCTTTAGGAGTGTGGGCAGCAGAACTAGACATTTGCTAATGAACAGATCTGACCTGCAAAAATAATGGTATTTAATTTTAATTTCCTATTTCTTACCCCTTGGTTAAAGATAGACATAGCAAAATTAGTTCAAAATACAGTTCTATTCAATTACGTGAAGATTTTAATAGCAAGTACTGAGTGTAGGTCACTCCAGGAAGTGACCTCTAGTCTATCAGCACGTAAATTAAACTACTCCTGGACATTTTGGGCATAACAGAGTCTTGGCTGCAATTGCCCAAAATGATATCATAAATTTTAATAATATGACTTGTATCTTCTGTGTTCCTTTGAGATCCATCTTTGCCTGAGGGACAGATAGCCAGTCTTAGACTTATAGGCGTCCTGATGGCTGGCGTGTAGGAGGATAGTGTTTGCTAGGAAGTGTAATTATACTTTTTTCAGTCCTCAGCTAGTGGCCTAGTTCCCTAAAACTTTTCTCTCGAACTAGGCAGTCTAATATAGATGGAGATTTGATTTGGAGAACAAGGGGTAAATATTTGCCAGGGACTTAGGATGATGGACCCAGATACTTTTTGGATGAACCCTGCCACTATAGTGGGGAAAAGTGATTAAGGAGCATAAAATTAGAAATCTCTTGCTCACCTTAGAAATAGTGGCAGATGAAGCAGCACTACCTGTTGCCCCTCAACAAAAGACATGAGATTCCCTGGCTGAGGTAGTACTGGATAATAGGATTGATCTAGACAATATATTGGCTGAAGCAGGCGGTGTCTGTGCAATAGCTAATCATTTCTGCTGTGCATATCTAAACATTTCATCAGAGGTGGAAACTCACTTGGAGAAAATCAGACAGGAGATCACATGGTTCTAACAAATTTCACCTCTAGAACTTGGATCTGACATATTAGAAAGTATGTTATCATTGATCCCTAGAGGGAGCTATCATCCATCATCAAAATATGCTGAAATTGGCATTTTCACCAATTTATATTCTAGGTCTAATATTTCTGTGACCTAAACTTTGTACTTGTTGGTTATCTGGTATATTCAAAGTTGACACTGACTACAACTTCAGCTCCATCCTCCCTGGAGACATGAGTATCTCTAATTGAATGTAAAACCAGTTTTATTCCTCTGATCCAGGTCAACAATCCATAGTCAGCAGGAAGTAGCCAATGTGGTCATCTCCCTAGTCCCTCAGAATTGAGGAATATACAAGCTCGAGGGGAGACAGACACAGTGAAGGTCTTCACAGTGGTCGCTTCCTGCTTCTGCTTCTCTCACATGAACAGTCATGCATGCAAGAGTGAAACAGTCAAAAATACCCTCTCCCAATTTTAAAAAAGTAAAGAAATCAATTTTCATGAATTGACAAGTTGTGTTTTATAATGCAGGCTCAGAAGAGCGTTCACACTCCCTAAGGTGACCTCTCATTCCCTGATGGAAAAAAAGCCATGGGAGATAGAGCTAAGATGGCCCTGCTCATGGCTCGATGGACCATTCAGAAGCAAGGAGTGCTCAGTTTTGCTGCAGTTCTAGATCCAAATTTGAGTTACACCATGATTCAGCTGAAAGCTACGAGGCCCTACCAACTTACATTTTTTAAAATGTTTTTTGCCCTTAACTCCATAAATACTGCCCCATCCTCCGGGAGACTGACTTGAGTCTTGCCTCTAGCCTCCTGCCAGGTGACCTTGAATTAAACAGGTTCTTTTCTCAGCAGCTGGTGGCACGGCTTTGGACTTCTGTGCCAGCAAGTAGTGGGCCCACGACTTCATCTCAAATTTGATCACCTCTACACAGGGTGAGTTTCTGGAAATATTTCTTGATTAGTTCAGCATCAAAGACTGAAAGATGGGTCTGAAAAGCTTGTCACTGCTCCATGATGTGATATAATCAGTGCTCTGTACAGCTTGTATTTTTAAAAATTTATGTGTAAAATCAATTTGCAAACATTTGATCCATACTTTTTCAAGAAGGGAATGGGGCATTTTGACTGTGACAAAGAAGAAACTCACAAAGACTGAGTACTCTGAATGCTTAAAATTTTCTTCCAGGGAAGTTGAGAAGACCAAAAATGGGTTATATGAAAAGTCTGAAATGTGAATAAAAGGCAGATGATAAACAAATGGATAAAATGGTAATTGAAATCTCCATAATAGTGAAAGCTAAAAAGTCAGAGAAATCTTGATTATATATTATATTGGGAAAAATATTAGTTAATCCATTAATCAATTAATGGGGTGAATCCTTTGTTGAGCATCTACTATGTGCCAGGCTTTGTTGGACAGATGCTTGGGGATAGAGCAGTGAACAAATAGATAAAAACTCTGCTGTCATCGAGGGTTTATTTTGCAAGTAAGGTGTATTGGTCAGTGTTCTCCACAGATACAGAACCAGAGGTATGTGTGTGTGGAGAGAGAGAAAAGAGAGAGTGTCAGAGAGATTGATTTTAAGGAATTGACTTATGCAAATAAAGAAATTTGGTAAATCCAAAATATGATGGGGTAGACTAGCAGGCTGGAGAGTTAAAGGAAAGTGGTAGCTTGAATTCAAAGGCAGTCTGGAAACAGAATTCCTTCTTCCTTGTGGGTCCTCAGTCTTTGTTCTATTAAGGCCTATAACTGGATGAGACTCACACACATTACGGAGAGTAATCTGCTCTACTCAAAGTCTCCCATTTTAAATGTTAATCTTGTCCTCTCCAAAAACATCATCACAGAAACATTCAGAATAATGTTTGAGCAATTATCTGGGCACCATCATCCAGTCAAATTGATACATTAAATTATGCATCACTTGAAGGTTAAATGCATGGGAGGGATAAGTATTGTTTAAAGGAATGAAGCAATCTCAAAGGGCATGGAGAGTTTCAGAGATATGGCAGTGCTGCTTTAGAAAGAGTAGCCTGGGCAAGTCACTGAACAAGAGGACATTCAGGCAGTATCATAATGGAAGTGTGGAAGAAAACTGTGTGAATGGAAATTCAGGATGGACTTTCCCGGTGGTTGCACACCCAGAGGAAAGTGGCTTGACCAAAGGGGAGGAATACCTGAGGTCCTGAGCAAAAACACCATTAGCAACTAGTCACTAAGATATATAAAGATCAGTGTCTCCTTAGCCATACAGGTAATTTACAATTGACAATTACAGTCATGGCCTCCCACAATCATGGGTCCTGCAATCTCATAGTTCCCTGGAATGCCAAAGCAGAAAAGGACCATAGGCATCTGTGCAGCTTCATGATAGAATTTTTACATGGATCACCTTAAGTCTTCCACTAGCTACAGGATTATAAGTCCTGCAAGTCAGAAAATTTGCTTTTCATTTTCCCTTTGAATCTTTGCCAGGAAAATGTTAAATGAGAGCACCAATCCCTGGAGGGTCATTTACCCATTTCCAAGGGATATTTGCTTGGCCTTTCACAAATTTCATTCACAAGATCACCTTTTGGTAGTTACAATAAACCTGTGCATGAGGAATTATCACTGTTTTGTGTTACAGTTGAGAAAGCTGAGCACAAAGTACTTGAAATGACTTGTCCAATAATCCACGATTCAGAGTAGCTAAAGAACTCAGCACTTCTGGCCCAAATCTGAGCTGTTTCGGGCATGCAAATTACTTTCCTAATTACTTTTCACTCCACTTAGGCATGCAAACAACTCAATTTGTTTTCAGATAATTTATTGGCAAGAAGCAGAAGTGCTAATTATACAAGGAACTTTCAAAGCCAAGGCATGTTGGAGATGAGGGTGTCTGGCAGGAGTTCTCTGAGTAGTAGAAGACAGCCCCAAGTGCTGTAGTTTGGAAAAACTGTAACAAGACCCCACATTTGGGTTCTGGCTGGCAGGGAAGATGAAACTCCCCAGCCCTGGCCAGCAGTTTTGGAAGAAGCAGAGTTTTTGTTTCCCTCCCTCCAATTTGAGAGCAACTATGATGAGGGTAGGTCCTTGCAGAGCTGGCTTCTGGAATGGACAAGTAGTTAGGAACCAGAAGTGCACAAAGGTATCACCGGAAGTCTAAGCTAGACTCTGCGTTGACTCATTTTAAAATTCTCAGAAACAGGCTAAGTGACGGTTTGGCTCTGGTATCCAATGAGAAATTAAGAGAACCGTGAGATAATCATTTATTATCTGCATCAGTGATAAATCATTTTTTATATAGCCAACCAGGTTGCTAAATAAAAGTAAGGAAGCAGGTATGGCCAGACCCAGAAATTGATGACCCTTCCCTCAATCCTCCCGCACATGACCCAGTGTGACACCTCATCACAGCTTCCAGGAACTGTAAACACTAGATGGCTCCCATGGCACTTTCAAAGGTAGTAGCATCTCACTGACTGGACTCACAAACTGCCACTGGGACTACTCAAAGAATCAGTGTGGCAATGGACCCTGAGAGGAGAGAGAGGATTTGAAAAAGAAATAAAACAATCACTCTTATTTCTGTTCTTAGTGAAGTTCAAAACAAGCAGGAAAAGAATTTGAAAAAGCAGCAAGACAAAAAAGAGCTTGGGGTGGTGGAAATATGACAGCCCTACCAACCGCAAGAATGAGGAGACAGAAGCCTAGAGATTTTTCAGAAGTGAGCACAGACTTGAGATGGACAGCAAATGTTCAGGCTGCCCACAGACTCCACAGTGATCACGCAGAAGAGTGTTTTACTTCTAGTCAAAACCCAGAGCGGGGTGGGTATTCAATATATGACTTGTGCTCTGCTACTGCAAAAAATGCTGTCTTATGCGGAGGACTAATGTAGATCCAGACCATTCAATACCAGGAGGGTGAGGGTTGGGTTCAGAAAACAGAAAGAAGGAGAATACAAGAAGGACATTTCAAGAGAAAATGTCTCAGCAGAATATTATTTTTAACCTATCAAAATGATGGGTTAGTTCTAGTTGGTTAGAACTATGAGTGACTTTATTTTTCATTTTTGTTTAACTCCTCCGTTTTTCTTTCTCTATAATGGACGTGTGTTAGATGTATAATTAAAAAATAAAAAGAGGGGCCTCCCTGGTGGCACAAGGGGTTAAGTCTCAGTGGTATGAAGCTATCAGCAGCTACCGTAGCAGGAGTTTGATCCCCAGCCAGGGAGCTAACCCACATGGCGCAGCAGACCTCTCCTGCCTCGCCTGCTACTCCCCTCAGCAGTGTGTTTCAGTCAGTCTGCCTGTTCTGCTCCCCACGCTGTCTCAGGTGAATCCTCTCACCCCCTCCCCCCAACACACACACCTCTGGCCTATAACCCAGCTCTTGTATGCATAAATAAATAAAAAAAAAAAAATCAAAAGGGGCAACTCCAAAGGTAGCATGAATGTGCTAAACCTAAAAATCTTTATTGGTTTCTTATTTGAGATTAAAAAATCTGAATCATAATAGTAATGAATCTATAATAGTAGCTTAGAATTTAGACTGTGGAAAAATTCTGACTCTCTGAATAATAATCTAAGTGCTAATCTAATTAAGTGCTCAATCCTTCATACAATGTTCTATCTTAAGCTCTTACAGATTTCTTTGGAAGTCCTATAGCTAAACTAAATCAAGCATCATAAACATTAGCCTTGAATTGGATATATTTCCTTACTAGTATTAGCAGGTTTTTTTTTCATTTGCCTTTGGTCAACTGAGACTAAGTTGTCACTGCTCAAAATATCAGAGTTACTTGATGTTGAAGAAAATAGTTTCATTTTGGAATGAAATTGCACAAAGGTGTCACACGAAAAGGAACTTATCTTTTTAATTTATGAAATTGTAAGGTCGTATATACAAACCACCACAAACTGGTAACTCCAGCTTGTATAAGTTATTTTTGTGTGTTTTGTTCATATGTGTGAGTATATCATTTTATTTCCTGATTCCATTGCAACAAAGGAGTGAATGGCTCCAGATAAATGACTGCAGTTATCACTCAATCACTCCCAAGCCCCCCCATAATTGTGCCTGACTTTGTCTCCTCCTACTCTTGGCGTTCTCTGTCTCTGGGCCTGAGTCCTGAGAGTCAGTCTCTGGCTTGAGGCAGGGATATAGTCGCTCTTCCCAGAACGAACATGCTTTTTTCCCCCTTATTTTAAAGGATTTATTTATTTATGCATACAAGCTGGGGTGTAGGCCAGAGGTGTGGGGGTGGTGAGAGGATTCACCAGAGACAGAGTGGGGAGCAGAATAGGCAGATCGACTGAAATACACTGCTGATGGGAGCAGTGGGCCAGGCAGGAGAGTTCTGCTGTGCCATGCGGGAAGCTCCCTGGTTGGATTGAACTACTGCTGCAGTGGCTGCTGATTGCTTCATAGCTCTGAGACTTAACCCCTTGTGCCACCAGGGAGGCCCCAGACAGAGCATGTTTTGCAAGGGTGATTGGTGGGAAGGTCCTGGGGGAAGGCCTTCCACAGACACTGGTTTACAATAAATTCTGTCTCTGACTAAATCTTGGCTTGTTTTCTTAAGGGATACTCACCAGACGTGTAAACCTTATTAGCTACATCCTAAGAGATTCTTAGAGTGAGAATACAACATTCGAATTGATAATGCAACAAATAAAAAGTGTCATAATGAAACATCTTTTTTAAGCTAGTACTTAACTAGATGGATTTCTCAGAATAACATCTATTTGTACACATCTAGAAAAGACATGGTCTGACTTTCTTGTGTGGCTTATAAACAGAATTTCCAAATCTAGTGATGTAATATTGATTGTTTACTCACCTATAAGCCCATCTAGAGAGAAAGTATGTATAAGTTCTAGAAAGTTTGTTTTAAAATATCAGGAATATGACTTTGTATTTTAACCCAGAGATTTAAAAATTATACCTGATAATACTAGTATAATACTTATCTTCACATTAATATCATAAAATGCTTCACTAGAAATATAAGCTAAAAGACTGGGTTGAAAGATTTAGACATCTAAATCGAAAGTGCACATTTTAACTCCTGACTCTGAACTTTCAAACAGATTGGTTAATAGAGACAGATTGGTAAGAAGAGATGGGTTGTGAGGTGCCAGAGAAAAGAGGCCCCGCCCCTCTGCCATGCAAATTCTTTCTCAGAATTCAGCTAAGAGGTAACAGAAGACAAAGATGGTAGAAAGAGTCAGAAATTTAAAATAAAAAAGTGTTGACACCAGAGAAATCTCCAGCTAATTCCTAAACTTTTAAACATATAAACTGATATTTTGTATCTTATCATATTTATCATTTAGAGCAGAGAGAGTTTAGAGAGGACACAGTGCAGGCCCCCAATGACAGTAGTGCCTGGTCCGCTGCACACCACCAGCTCAAGCCTTGCAGAACTGTTAGGACTAATTATGTTGCCCCATTTCCAAATCCTATGTTGTCTTACCCAACCCCCACGCCCCAGTACCCAAGAGTGTAACCCTATTTGGACATCAGGTATCTTGAAATAGGATATATTTAGATGAGGTAATTAAAACCAAATGAGATCCATATGGTGTGCCCCAATCCAACATAACTGGTAGCCTTATGCCCTAAGAGGACATTTGGACACAGACACAAAGGGAAGATGATGTGAAGATTCAAGTCAAGGAGAGAAGCCTGGATGAAGTCTTTCCAGGAACAAAAGAAAAAGAGAGAAAGAGAGAAGGAGTAGGGAGGGAGGAAGGGAAGAAGGGAGGAAAAGAGGAAGAGAGGAAGGAAGGGAGAATGAAAAGAAGGAAGGAACCTTGATCTTGGACAACCAGCCTCCAAAATGCTAAGAAAATAAACTTCTATTGTTCAAGCCTTCCAATCTGTGGTCCTCTGTTATAACAGCCACAGGACATGGATTCAAGGACCAAACTACAGTTTCTTGATTCCCACAGACTCTGGATTTGAGGGGTGCTAGTGGTGTATATACACTTGGGATCCCTCAAAGCTGAGCACAAAGGTTTCCCTCTTTAACAGTCACTGAGCTAAGCAGATAAGAGCTTTCAATTGGGCTTTAGAGATGGACTCATTGGGGCCTACAGGAATCTGAACTTCTTGCAGGCCCCACTGCCTGGGCTGAAATCTCAGGGTCTTCTGCAGCCAATGAGAGGAAGCTGAGGCAAGCTTGCTTGCTTGTTTTTTATACTTTCAGCTACTAAAAAAATACTCAAGGAAACAGTAATTATAAACAGATCATTAATAGTTCACCATTTCCAGTTATATGATGCACTTCTAATAAAATAAAATAAGTGATATTTTTGTAGAGGTACATTATTTAAAAAACAAAAATAAAATAAAATTTTCTATATGAAGGAGATAAGAGAAGATTCCTTTGTTCTTTTTTAAAAAAAAAAATGTGCTAAAAAAAAAAAGAGAGGGAGATGTGATCTTATCTCAGTTATGTCTTTTTTTGAATGCCAGTTTCTGGGAAGACCAGGAGAGAGGTGGGTGAAGCAGTGCGAGTAGGTGACTGAGGAGACCCCTGACTGCTCAAACAATAAATAAATAAAATGAGGGAACCTGGAAAACTCCCTCTGGGAAGAAAGTTTGAGTTTAGTACTAGAGTAAGAAAAATAGCTCTCAATTCCTGAGAGACATCAGAACCATGTAGGGATGTACTAAAATAAAAAAAAAAAAAAGCTTCAGTTGCACCCCTGATCTAAAGAGTCAGGTTCTCTGAGAGTGGGTCTCTCCTTGTGATTCTCTTCAACAAATTTCCCTGGTAATTTTTGCACCTACCACATCTGGAAAACAACTGGGCTAGAGGAAGTAAAATCTGTGGTTAGCAGGTTACTGTGTTTACATGAGAGAAAAGTTTTATGTACTAAAACTTCTGTGTTCTGAACTTGCAATTAGAATTTGGCTTTTCTTGAAGAAATAATGACCCTTCCAAAAATACTTCTGAAAAAAAGTTCTTTGGTGGAGGAAATGGATAACATGAGGGCTATAAAATCCTAAAGCAGAGCCCTATAGTCTGTAACACCCTGAGTCATCATAGCTATCACAGAAGTATCCTGGTATAAGAGACAACAGAGATCATGAGGGGCTTGTCAAAACAGAGAGGTCCTGGTCAAAAGGGCAGACCATTGTCCAGGGAAGTGGGGCCACACAGCATATAGGACTAAATCTTCCATTTTTTCTAACATTTAAATGGTGGCAACTAAAATTAAAAATACACACCACGCAGATAAAACAAAACATACTCTGGGGCAGTGTAGGCCCCATTTTTGAAATCACACCTAAAATCATACAGAAACTCATATGAAAAAATCAATATATTAGGATCAAGGATCCTTTTGGGACGATATCTAGAAATCAAAGGTCAAACCTCAGCAAGGAGCAAGACTGTTACTTACCAAGTCCTCTCTCTCTGTCACTCTGTGCTTTTGTCTCTCTCCTCTCCTCTCCTCTCCTCTCCTTTGCCAAGATTTTGCCCATAGAAATGAAATGTACTGACTTTTCTTGCATCATTTATTTTTATGGCTTCCCAGATATTCTCTCGGGTGAATAATTCCAAAATGCAGCATAACTTGAGACTCAAGGATAGCATGTCATTTATTAACCCAATGGCAATTGTATTTAATTTTGCCAGTTTATCCCAGTTCACAGCTTAAAGAAATCCACAGTAGGCTTGTTCACCTTGCTGGGCTGAGCACATCTGGAGATTGAAATTGTAGTCAGAGTTGCTAACTTTTAAGACTGCTCTTACTCAAAAGGCATAACTGCATACTAAATTCACCATTATTCTTACTTGGTGAAACCTGAACCAGCTGTCTAACAGAGTTACCACTGTCTTTCTAAATGCCTTTAGATGGTGCTGGCTTGATTGCACCAAAGTTCAAGAAAGGAGCTCTGATCAAAGGGAAGAACCAGCTCATATCCTTCCAGGGAAGGTGAAGTTACCAACCTCATATTGATAACTTCTTTCTCATTTGGGTTTTACCATTTATACTCTCACTACAAAGAAAATAAAGGTAGACAATAAGATTGAATTAGACTGAATCAAAGATATTTAATTGGTATTGAGACTAACATTATACAAAAAGCTGAAGACAATTTATTTTTCTTTTTAAAGCAAAAGGTTTCCAGAAACTGAAAAGGACTTATTAGGTAGGTAAATGCTTTTTTACCCACTATTGTGAATATATATATATATATATATATATATATATGCACACATAGCAAAAGAGGGATACAATACTATGTACTAATGGTTTTTACATTGATTCTGCAAATGATTTTTAGTAATAAGTTATATGACATATAATGTATATATGGTATATGTTCATTATATTTAAGAAATGTTTTATAGTGGCCCTCCAGGTGGCCTAAGGGTGAACTCTAACTACTATTACCACAATGGATGGCCTGAGAGCGATCCTGGGCCAGGGAGCTTCCCACATGGGAAGCAGACCTCTCCTGTCTTGCCTGCTGCTCCCCTTAGCAGTGTATTTCATAAAAATTGTCCTGCTCTTCTCCCACTCTCTCTGTTGAATCCTCTCAACTCCCAGACCTCTGACCTACACCCCAGTTCTTCTATGCAAAAACAAATTAAAAAAAAGAAATCTTTTAATTATAAGTTATAAGACATAACTAATAGACTAATGAATAAGTACTATAATAATCCAAGTTAATTTAATAAGTGCATTCTAAATGTATCCAATAAAATCATAAGATGAAAATTATGTAGGAATAGAAAAAGATTCATGTACATGCATGCAATTATGATTATGTGCAGGCAAGTCTAACAGAATATAAGTAAGATAAAAATAATTTGTATTAGGTAGTAAAATAATGAGTAACTTAATTTTTAAAAAAAATACTTTTTGTTTCATATCATATGGTCAATTTCTCTATATTTATCTATTTAAAAGGAAGAAAGAGATCCATTCACTGTTCTAAAATTGATTTCAATTTGCTTTTTGTCTTATGGATTAAGTTTTAAGTTATGTACTTTAGTTATTTTTCATCATAAGTAAATAGTCTTTAGTGTCTATTACAAAACATGTGCTCATTAGGGGACTTTTGGGACTCAAGATAATGTACCAAAAAGCCCTTATTTCACCAGGGGTTTTTCAGGGGGGTTTCCATATTCAGGTTTAGGACCATCTCTTAGAAAAAGGTTATTTTCTCCACTTGACAGTTGTGCTATAGTGTTGTGGTCTCCCTAAAGCATTCTAGTAGCCTTCAGAGAGATTCCTTTGAAATATTTACACTTTCACTTTAAGAATTGTTTAGGCAACATCCAAACCCTGAGTTCTCTCTGCCTCTAGTTCACATCCCCCCTCCCCAACTCAGCAAGAAACAATTTTCCTAAATAAAATTCTAATTTGTCACCAAGGTTGGTATTTGTAGTTCAGACATGGACAATAGAAGACTTCATTTGTCTAGCTGTAGTTAACAGTGGGAGCCCAGATGGTCTTCATATATCAATTTCATTTTTGCTGCTAATATTGCCATCATTTAAAAAATTTGCTTTCTCATACTGGTTGCAAAATTTACAGAAGAGTTTGTTGTAAATTATATTTCATGATTTTATTTTTTCATAAAGATTTTCAAGCCTTTGTTGTAAAAAAAATAGAAACATTTTATAACTCATTTCATGCTTCTTAGGCTGTTGCAGGAGATAATTAAATTATAAATTGAACAACTATTCTTTATTTTCTCCTCCAAACTCTTCTGTATAATCACTTTTAAATATACTGGATTCCTTTTTAAATGCCCTCTTATTTCCCCCAACCATAATTTAAAAACAATTGAGCTAAGGAATATAGTAGAAACTGGCTATTTGGTATATCCAATCACAGACCTAACAAGTACAAGACAAAACCTGTAAGGGTCATGGGCCATTAGCAAAAATAAATAAAATAAAAAGCAGAGCCCACAGCTATTTATGACACAAACTTCTAAGCTTGACTCTTTTCTTTTTCCTTTAATCTGCTATTATAGGTGCCATGGAAACAACACCCAGAAACCAGGGGAGAAAACTAATTCTGAGAGAATGGAAAGAAGGGAAGAGAAGCAAAGAGGTTAAAGATGGGGAAACTTGCTGACCACAGATAACTTTAGAGATAAGAGGGCTAGAGGAGAAAAGAGAAGACAACTGTGGCCACTCCCTCCCATCCACTGCCAGCCCATTGACATGATTAAACAAAATTTGCTTCTCTATTCCATGAAGTTAGCACTCCCACCCCCATTTTAGTTACTATCGCTGTTACGATTTAAACTCTACTAAGTGCAAAGACAGAAAAGGAAGCGTTTTCAGGAGACACACAGGTGACATGACCCTATGGAAACATCTCTAAGAATAAAGGCTTGATGGAGGGCAGGTGGTGGGTACAAGGCAGGAGCCTCTGTAATTAAATTTAAAAAACTGATATTAGAGAGGGGAAATGGAAGATATACTGCAAAATGTAAATGATGATTATCTAGGTGATGGGATAATGTCAGATTTTTTGTAATCACCTCACTATAATTTTATTTAATTAAAATATAATTAAATTTAATTAAAACTATAATTTTATTTAATAAAAATTTTTGTTTGTGATATACAAACAAAAATTAAAACAAATTATATTTAATTTATAGCATTTTAAGTTTATATGTACATATAAATAAATGTGTATATATATATATATATACACACTTATATATATATATATATATATATATATATATATATATATATATATATATATACACATATGTACATATATACGTGTGTGTATGAATGACGTAGCTCTGGGCTTTAGAAATTTTGCTACACTTACTAATATGGCTGCCCTGGGCCCTAAGAGAGATTTTCAAAACAACCAACACTACAATGGTTAATGATAAGGAAGAGAATAGTATTGTAATGTAACTGGGCTGAGTCCAGTAAAGGTAGTGTAGTGCCCCCTGGAGGGGATTTGCTGATGAAAATGAATAGCCCCAGGAAAAATGCTAAGTTTGCAGTTTGGGGTGGAGTTTCTGATAAGAAATAAAAGCAAATGAAGGAGAAGGAGATTCAGTCACCATGATGTAGGAATGGAAGAGGTGGTTGCCATGTTGAAGGAATAGAGGAAGCAACCGCCATGATGTAGGAAAAGAAGCGGCAGAAAATGTAGCCGCCAAGATTAAGAGTTTGAAAATCAGACGCCAGTTTTGAGCCGCCAGGATTATAGATTGAGCGGTTTTGGAATCTACAGTGACTTTGGGGGTCAGCGACTTTGGAGGCTTTGTAAGTAGCTGAGTGACAGAAACTGCTCCCAGTTTTGTCTTTACTGCAGCCGAAGGAAGAAGGCAGAGGCCCGAAGCAGGCGCCTTCCTAAAATGAGCAAGTGCAGACTGCTGGGCCTTCTGGCCGCTGTAGTTGCTGTTTGCTGTGTTGTTGGCCTGGTGCTGTGCTGGGGCACCATGGCAGTTTCGGAAGCATCTCCAGTTGTGTTTTGTGTCGTCCTTGTGAGTTGGAACCTGGCCTACTCTCTGGCTGTTGCACGTCTGCAGAAGCAGGAAGACGCCATTGTGGAAATGTGGCCTATTGTTTGGAAGAGGAGCTCTACATCAGTAGTGGCAGGAAGACGCCACCTTTGGTACTTCTCTGGGACTTAAAGGACTGGACATTGCTTTAAGTAAGGTAAATGGCCATATGTTGACTTCAGTAATTCTTTCTTTTTCCTGTTTGTTAAATAAATCCTATTGTAATTGTTCTCTAAGCTAGAGTAATCTTGCAATGTTGTGAGCGGGTGCAGAACCAAGATAGTGACCGGTAAGCAATTTAGACACTGCCTTTGGCCAATTTTGAAGTCCCATTTTACCGGTATCAGTATGAGGTTGTACGAATAATTTCTCAATTTTTAATCTTGAAGTTTCCTTAGAACTAAAAGTTTTTAAAGGAGTCCAGATGTCGGACATTATTTCTGAAAGGACTGGAAAGAATTATATTTACAATCATGAAATGGTTCCAGACATCAAGTTCCCTTTCAACTATGCTGTAACCCAGAAATCAGGTGCAGCAACAAATTGCCTGAGTTTTGGAATTAAATCTAAATTAAACCCCAGCTCTGCCACTTACAAGCTATGTGATCTGAGCTGAATTACTTAAGCTGGCTGAATTCCATTTCTCAGTCTGTAAAATGGAGATAAGCAAGCATTCCTCACTGCACGGCTGCTGGCAGAGGGACACACCATTTGCAAACACTCCTACCACAGTGCCTGGACTTCTCAATAAAATAAGAATCTATTGACTTTCAGAGGTTTTCGAGTTCAAAATCAAGTCTCTGATGAGTCATCCATTTGGCATTTCTGACACATGGACTCTCCCAGAGAGATGGCTGCTGTAGGTGCTTCTAGGCCAACATCGGGCACCCCCTTTGCGTGCTATGGTAGGAGGAATAGCTGCTGGAGCTGGGAGACCAAGGTTCCTTTTCCACCCCCCTCCCCCATTTCAGAAGTGCAGTGGAAGTGCCAGCTAAAAAGGGGATATTAGGAAATGACCCGAAGCAAAGTAAAAAACAAACCGAACCTGATACGGTGGTTTACGGTCTTAAGGAAAGGGATTCCCAGAAGGGAAACAAAAGTTTCTTTTCCTGTTACCACAAGAAGGTAAACAAGCCTGTTAAGGAGAATTCAGCCCCAAGATAACTTTTTCCAAGAAAGAAACGGTGCTGCCTTAAGTCTCAACTTTAACCACTGCGCTGGGGTTGATTTACTCCCAACTTTTGACAAATTGTTGAGGAAAAGTGTGCATCAGTCCTAAAGATCTCAAGTTCTCACAGTTTCAGGCACGCGCGCGCCTGTACACACACAAACGCTTGCGCATGCGCGCGCTCACACACACACACACACAGAAGTGGACTTTGCCTTGACATGTCAAGAATTCAGAAGATTTCCCTCATCTCTCCCTCTCTTTCCAGAGAACCCCAGTGCCCCAGGCTCTTGCCAGCTCCCCGCGCATGGGAACTGCTCTGCCTGCTGGCGGGGTGGGCACTTCGCCTCAAACCCCAAGAAAAACTAGCTCTCCGGCCCTTTGAGCACCGGGTCGGGAGGGAACTCCTAGCGGCTCTGGGGAGCCTATTTGTCAATCGCGGCGGAAGCGGTCGGCCGCGCTCTAGACCCCTACGCGTCCTCACCCAGCAGCTGCCATCGCCAGGGCCGTACCCTTCTCAACCAACAGTGCCTGCCTCCGGACTGAGCAGGGAGAAGCCCCCAGCAGGGGAGGAGAGGACTCACCAGAGGCAAGAGAACTGAGATTCCGTTCATGGCTGTGGAGCAATCCACCGAAGAGAAACCTCTCCAACGCCCAGCAGAGCCGGCCTCCCCACTCCAGAGAAGTGACAACTTCTCCCGGAGCTCGGCTGCTTGTCAGCGTTCCCTGCGAAGCCTCGCCCCGGCACTCCCACAAAGTTCTGTAAAGCCACTTTCCTTTCTCTAGAAGCTTTTCAGAGCAAGCACCAGCGGCGAGTGGATCTTCAGAGACCCAGGGCAAACTGATGAAGTGGCCCGGGGCCCCTTGGGAGTAGGAGGAAACGTTGCTGGGGAAACCCCGGGTTGGGGAGGGGCTCCTTTGATTTAGTAACTCCTCTTGGAGGTGGAGAGATAGTCATGGTTTGTTACACAAAGGGCAATCCCCTCTTGGGACTTTTTTTTTTCTTTTGTGCTGTCGGCCGGCCGATAAACCCAGTGCAGGTAGGACCCTGAGAGCGGACATGCTGTTCTCCCCACATCTTTTGCTTTTGTTCAGCCAGGGAAGGTTTTGTCTGGGTTTATTGCTGGGAACAATCAGAAGGTGATCTGACCTTCAACTCACCTCCCTGAACTGTGGCTGCTACTTGAGAGGTTCACAGGCGCACTTGACTAGTGTTTGAAGTGATGTCTGTCAAATGAAAGAGTTCACATATTGTGCTATGGGGCATTCTGAAGAGGGGTGACCTCTTAGTTTTTATTTCTCATGCGAACAAAATTAACTTCTGACAATTCACACAGCTCTAGTTGTCTGAAACAATCACAATTACTTCCCTTCCTTTGTTAGTCATTTCCTGGTCAATTCTCTCGAAAAGAATTTCTTTTTAATTGTAATTCTTTGGTGCTCTGATTGACACTTAAAGTTACTTTTGTTTTGAAAAGTGGATACATGTTTAGATAGCTTTGCAAGAATTTTAAAAAAGGGCAATTTGTGTCATGCCATTAGTGAGCATGATTTTGAATATAATTCTAAAATAAAAAGGTCATTTAAATTAAAAAAATTACCACTCAAACAAGGAAGGAGGAAGGAGAAATGAGACTAAGGGGGAAGGGGAGGAAGAGAGAGAAAGGAAAATTGACAGTCAACATTTCCCAATGAATTAAGAGCCAGCAACTTTTACAAATGGTTCTTATCTTTTTAGCCCAGTGAGGTCAGTGATTATTATACTTACTTTACAAATGGAGAATTGTCACACAGGCACAAAAAATGTAAGCAACATTGATTAGTCAATAGCCAAACCAGGAATTAAAAATATTTTTGCTCCCTAGGTCCCGCTCTTTCTAACTACTCTCCCTCCAGCCCCCAACCAGTGCCCTCCCTCTCTCCCACCCCAGCCCTGACTCCACCCCCTCCCAATTACCAGAAATTTCACGGAGACCTGTGCTTTGTGGGGAGAAATGTGTTTTAAGGTCAAACGATTTTAGAAAAATTATGGATTGGCTTAATTAAAACAAGTCTCGTCCAAACTTCTCAGAACCTTCAGTAAGCTAATAAGCATTGTGCTAAGTGAGGGCCATGACAAAGTTTCCTTAATCTTCCATGTCTTCCACAGAGTCCTGTAGAGAACATTTATAAATGAATACTTCATGAATAATGGTGTACTCAGGAAAATAGTTCAGACCGCTCTGATTAATTGCCTATTATAGCAACACATTCCTAAGGGCCTCCAAACCTTCAGGAGCAAAGAAATGCAATTTTAACAATAGAATTTCAGGCTCTCTACTGATACAGAGTGCATCTCCTTAAAAGACAGAAGACCATCATAGCATGATGAACTGGTGCCATTTTCCCTGCTCCCACTTACAGGCAGCTGCCCTGGATTGCAGGTCTCAGTATGCCATGATGTGGGGGAGCTACTGGGAAACCAGAGGTGCAGTTAAGCAGCCATGTGATTGAATGCATGTGGGTTCAGGAGTGCTTGCTCCTCTGGCTTTGACTTGCATCCACAGACCTGCGGGGACTTGGAAAGAGATGCATGGAGGATAGATATGGGGAGACACTTGGAAGAGACACTTGGGGTGATAGACCTTTGGGGAGACTGACAAGAACAGCTTTTATCTTGATGTAGTATCTCCTTCTATCTCAGCTTTTTGGGACCTGCTTCAAAACTCCTTTCTTTTGGCTACCCACCAGAAGGAACTTTACACTGTGGCAGACTTTCAGACCTCAGCAACCTTGCTTTCTGGGCCAACCCTGTTTGGCTGGGCATTTGCCCATGAGAGCATGGGTAATTTGGGTGTTTTGCTGGGAAACTTTTATAAGGAATATCCTTTCTCCTGTACATTAATTCTGTTACATTATCACACTAAGCATCTACTTCCTTTGTCTGCATGTGGCAGAGGGCAGAACCCCTAGCAAGTGTGCACCCCTAATAGATTGGTGTTCCCTGGGTGCCCCTTGGTCACATGCTAACACTACCAGATGTGAGAGAGATTTTAGCAACCATCCTGATTTTACTCAAGCCACACATATAAGTTTAGGCTCATTTCTCCTACTCTCAAATTGCCCTTGCCATGGACCATCTTATTCTGAATAACATTTAAAAATACACTAGACTATAAAAAGGCTGGGCAGAAGAACTCTTCAACACCTTTTCACCACCAATACTAATTTTATTTTATTTTATGGTATTGTACTTTTTAATTGATAATACATCGGTTTATACACTGTATATGATTCAGAGCTATAGAGAGGTTCATGCCCTCTTAGAGGTGTCTACCACCCCACACTCACTGCCAATGCACCCATAGTGCTTCACCACAGTCCATTTGACCTGCTCCTTGATTTCCTCCCACCCTCCTTCTCTCTGCTTTGCTCCCCATCCTTCTCCCACTCCTGTAGCTTCATTCTACAATCAGATTTCTAGGGTTTGTTACTGATTTGGTTCTTTCTGACCTTTGTTTTGTTTCTCTATGTTCAGTATGACTGAACATCCGGTATTTTTTTTTCCTGTCTTATATTGCATAGCATAGTCCCCTTTAGTTCCATTCATATTATCATAAATGGCGAGATTTCCTCTTTTTTTAAAAGTAACTGAGTAGTATTCCATTGGGCATATCCACAGTTTCTTAATCCACTCATCTCTCATTGGGTACTTAGGTTGTTTCTATACCTTGGTTATTGTAAATGTTAATTCTGCAGTGAATATAGGAGTGCATATATACCCTCCAATTAGTGTTTTTGCATTCTTTAAAAAATTTTTTTAAAAGATTTATTTATTTATGCATTCAAGAGCTGGGGTGTAGGCTAGAGGTGTTGGGGCTGAGGGGTGAGAGGATTCATCAGAGACAGAGTGGGGAGCAGAACAGGCAGATCTACTGAAATACATTGCTGAGGGGAGCAGCGGGCAAGACAGGAGAGGTCTGCTGAGCCATGTGGGGAGCTCCCTGGCTGGGATTGAACTTGTGCTGCAGATAGCTTCGTAGTGCTGAGACTTAACCCCTTGCGCCACCAGGGAGGGCCCTCTATCCTCATTTTTTGAGGGTTTTTATCACAAATGTTTCTTATGAAGTGCTTTCTCTGCATTTATTGATATAATCGTGTGATTTTTATCTTTCCTTTTGTTGATTTGGTACATTAATTGAACAATTTGCAGATGTTGAAACCATTCTTACATCCCTGGTCTAAATCCTAATTGGTCATCATATATGGTCCTATTCATGTATTATTCATTTGTATTGCTACAATTTTAATGAGATTTTTGCATCTGTCAATCAAAGATACTGTTCTGTAGTTTTACTTTTTTGTGATAACCTTGTCTGCTTCTGATATTAGAGTAATTTTTAATGCTAGTTTTAAAAGTGTGTTTGAATGTATTTTTATGAAGTTTTATGAGGAGGAAGGATCCTCTTCATATTTTGGGAACAGTTTGAAAAGGATAGATAATAATTTTTTTTTGAAGATTCATAGAACTCAGTAGTGAAACTGGGCTTGGCCTCTTGCTTTTTGTATGACTGTTTCAATTTCCTTGCTTGTAATGGATCCATTCAGGTTTTCTATTTCTTCCTGATTTGATCTTGTACGGTTGTATGATCTTAAGAATTTGTCCATTTTTCTAGGTTACCCAGTTTATTAGCATAAAAATGTCCACAGTAGTCTCTTATGAGCCTCTGTATTTCTGACATGTGTGGTGTAGCTAAATTAATTTTCATTTATGATTCTATTTATTAACATTTTCTCCCTATTGTCCTTTACAAGTTTAGGTAGAAGTTTTGTCTTTTTTTTTTTTCCTCAAGAAGAATGAGCTTTTGGTTTCATTGATCATTTGGACTGAGTTTTTCATTTCTATTTCATTTACTTATGTTCTGTTCTATGTTTTATATGATTTCCTTCCTTCTTTTGAGTTTTGGTTTTATTAGTTCTTTTTCTATATCCTTAAACAAGAAGGTATAAGTTTGGATTATTTATTTGAGATTTTTCTTGTTTATTGATTGAGCTTATATTGTTATATTTTTTTTTCTTAGTATGGTCTTTGCTGCACCCATAGCTTCTGCTAGCTTATGTCTTCATTTTTGTTTGTTTTCAGGTATTTTTAAATTTCATCTTTGATTTCCTTGTTAACCCATCAATATTGAATATTGTTCAGTCTCCACAAGTGAGATTTCTCCTGCTTTCTTTTGTTGTTGATATCTAGTTTAATTCCATTGTGATCAGAACAGATACATGATATAATTTCGATTCTTATGAATTAATGACACTTGTTTTGTGGCCCAACATGTGGTCTATCCTAGTGAGTGTTAGGAAGAATGCATATTTAACTTTTGGGGAATGAAGTAGCTTATAAATGCCTATTATGCTCATGTATTCTATTTCTCATTTAAAGTCATTGTTTCCTTGTCAGTTGTCTGTCTGGTTTATTTTTCCATTGATGAAAGTGTGGTGTTGAAGTCCCCTGCTACTATGTATTGCTGCTAATGTCTGTTTTTATATTTGACAATAGCTGTCCTATATATTTTGATGCTTTTTCATTTGTGTATATGTGTGTGCTGTATCTTCCAAATGTATTAATCACTTAATTTTTATATAATGTTCATCCTTGTCTCTTGTTACCTTTTTTAGCTGAAAGCCTATTTTATCTGCTGTAAGTATGACTGTCCCTGCCTTTTTTGGGTCCCATCTGCTTATAAGATTTCCCCCCAACCTTTTACTTTGAATCTATGTTTATCTTTAGAGCTCAGATGGGTTCTTAGAGATAGGAGGAATTTAGATTTTGTTTTCAGATCCAATCAGCCACTCTTTGCCTTTTGATTTGTGTGTTCATTATATTTACATTTAGGGTAGTGATTGATATATGAGGATTTAGTACTGCCATTTTACCTTTATATTTTTGTTCTATTTCCAGTTCAGTGCATATGTGTGTGTGTTGGCGGGGGGGTGGGGGGTGTTTTCTTCTCTTTGATTTCTGGGAAGATTTTTATTTCTCCCTCATATCTGAGAGTCTTTTAGAATCGATATTCTTCTATGGAATTTTTATCTTCAAATATTTTGAATTATCATTGCATTTTCTCCTTGCTTTTAGGTTTTCTCCTGAGAAGTCTGAGGTAAGCCTAATGAAAGTACCTTTATAGGTTACCTGCTCCCTCTGTCCCAACTTCTTTCAATATTCTTTCTTCATCTTGAACACCTAAAAGTCCTTCTTCCCCATGGACCTAATATTTTAAAAATTGCTTTTAACAAAATTGCTTATACTAAATGGCAATATGTAATACTTAATAATTTCATTTTAGTGAGCATCCATAATTATATACTTTTCCCCCTTCATCATGGTACCAATATTTTCAAATTGCCTTTGTAAGAATTGCCTCTTCTCCCTCTTCTTAACTATTTGTGGCATGGCTGTATTTATTGGGGCTTTCAAAAAAAAAAAAACCAATAAACTGTTTAGAGACATAAATTTGAAACATCTCTATTTGTAAATAAATCTATAGATAGAGAAAAAGATCGATGGTTTATATGATTCTGAAACTTGGAAAAGTCAGTCTTCAGAATAGTCAGATTAGACAGATTGGAAACCCAGGGGAGAATTACAGTTCAAGTTCAAAGGCAGTCTAGTAGCAGTATTTCTTCTCAGGGGAGATCAAATTTTTTCTTAGGGCCTTCACATTAATGAAAGAGGACAAACCACATTATAGAGTGTAACTGCTCTGCTCAGAATACTGATTTAAATTTAAATACATCTAAAAAATACTGTCACAGAAACATGTAGAATAGTATTTGATCAATTATCTGGGCACTTAATTGTGGCCAAATTGATACATAAAATTAACCCGACACCTACCTCATGACCTATGAGTGTATATAGTTTGGGGGAGAGGAGACAGAGAACTCCACTTGATGAAACCAACCAGTTCATTGCATTCAATTGAAGTAGACCCCAAGGTCTTTGTTGTAAATTGCAGGACACAGCTCTTTTACTTCTTCACTGTATTTGAAGTGAGAATATGCTAAATGTGGAACAGATGGGTTATTAAAGAGAACCTTTGAAATTGCCAGGCTGAATGTAGAGTCAACCACTCTGAGAGGCAGAGCCTGCTAGTGTCACCATAGTACTGGACTGATGTAGTCTTGAAATTGAACCCTGGGCTTTCCACAGTTAACCAACTCAATGTATTGTCAATGTTTGCTTAAGCCAGATTTTAACAACTAAAAGAATCCTAACTGATATGTCATCAGAATTTAAGATCAGAATAAGAAAGCCTTTGTTACCAAATTTTTTGTTACAAATGAGCTATTACAGTGTCCAGCACAAGTAAGGATTATTACCAAAATAAGCCAATAGAGATAACTGAATATATAGAGACATTACATCTACCAAAGAATTTTTCTATCACCAGAGGGCACTAAAAACCACATAAGCCAAGTGACTTAAAAAAAAAAATGGATTTTGCTTCTACCAATAGAAAAAAAAACATTTGGGTTTGGGGGGGAAAGGAAGAGAGAGGGAGAGCTTTGATTTAGAAAGATAATCTGTGACCCTGATAATAAACATCTCCATCTCCCTAAGAATACAATGACTTATTACAAGGTGATGGATGCAAAGCACTTAGCATAGTCAATAATACTAGTTACAACTTTTCCAGTACACTTCTTAGATGAGAAAATTTCAAAAAAAAAGGTTGCTAATTTGGGGTCACAGTTCAGATGTGAAGAAAGACAAGTAATTTACCACTCCTTTCCTTGTTAGTACTTCCTGTCTGAGTGTCTTCACATGCCTGAAGGGGTAGTCCGAGGAATGCTTGGAGTCTGTCTGACCAGGGCCTGAAAGCTTGGCCATCAAGATGTGGAATAAGTTATTCAATCTCCCTATTTTTCTTATAGTCAAAATTAGTATACTAACATACATTTTGAACAAGAATCTGGAGAAGACAAAGGGTTAAAGAACATTTACACTGTGACAGCTAAGATTCAGAGAACATTCTGGACCATAAGTGCTTAGAAAGAAACTAGCTTTTCTGTACACCCTCTTTTCATCATCCAGTTGCTCACTCCTCCCCTGTTATCTGCATTTCAGGGTACTATAGAAAGTACAGATATTCTAACAACCCACAGATAAGAAGTGTGTCCACCCCTTTCAATTCAGAACTGATGTAAGAAAAGACAGAACCGGGGCCTCCCTGGTGGCGCCACGGTTGAGCACTGCGCTGTGGAGCTGTCCGCTGCACACGGTGCGGGTTGGTCGCCCAGCTGGGAGAATCCCACATGGTGCGGCAGACCTCTCCTGCCTTGCCCACTGCTCCCCTCAGCAGTATATTTCTGATCTGCCTGTTCTGCTCCCCACTGTCTCTAGTGAACCCTCTCGCTGCCCCACGCCTCTGGCCTGTACCCCAGCTTGTATAAATAAATCATTAAAAAAAAAAAAAGAACCCACTTTCAAGATGTGCTTATCTAGGGTAGATGAGATTTCAGACCTAGCTTAAGGCAATGTTTCCTAAACCTCAGTCCATTGTTTGCTTTTCTGTGATCCACTTGTACTTTCATTCAACTAACATATACTTTCAAATCACCTTACTGTGTTTCTCAAGTATTTCAATCTAAAAAAACAAACTTTACACTGTAGAACCATAAGTGGAAAGTTAGTATTCCTTGGCAAAAACAGACAGAAAGTATCCATAAAAATAAACATATAACTATTAAAGCATTTGCCCACATACTACTAAAAATTGTTTCCCACACCACTAGTGGTAAAGACACACTTCTGGAAAGGTTGACTTAAGTGGCACCTTCTCTCTGCTTTAGCCTTTTTCTCTGCCCCCAAATGACCAGGGAAAAGACAAGAAAAACTGGGTCAGACCCTCCCCAGCAGATTGGAAGTGACTAGAAAGAGAGGCGTCAGAGCAATGTGTGTAAAGGGGAATTTTTGTCTCTCAAGTCTGAAGTCTGATCTAGTGACCACTATTTACCGGGGTTTCAGGCTTCCCTCCTTAGAATAGGTTAAGTGACAGCCTAATCAAAACCATGAATGGGGAGGAAGAGAGGGTTATAGCAAATCCTACAGAGGTAGAGAGAGAATGTTGAAAGGGGGATAGAAGAGTGAGGGTGGGTGAACTTGTGGGTAGAGCACAGAGCATTTGAATAGAAGGAAAAAATACATGGTTTTCTGCAGAAAATGGCCTTAATCAACTGATACATGGTCATAAAGGTAGTTATGGATTTAAACTCTAGTTTAGTTACTTCACTAGCTGTGAGAAGTTTTATGTAATAGTTAAGTCTCTTAGCCTCAGTTTTCTTACCTGGTAAATATAACCTCCTTCAACAATAATGATTTATTTGAGAGTTGTTCCTGCATTTTGTAATTTTAGTTTATTTTTTTCAATTTGCCAGTAGTCCTTTCAAGACCATGTGATAACCAGCACATTTTATAGGAGACAACATGGGTCCTGCCCAGAGTGACCAGCACTAGTGCCCTTTTATTGACTGGTACTACTGTCTTCAATAGCTTAGAAAGCATAACATTGCTTACAGCCAGTCCATCATCTTGGCTTCTCCCTATAGAAAACAGGTTTTTAAAGACTTTCCAGAAAATAACTAGAATGCATCATTGGCTATTCCCTCGATCATCTGTTATTGATTCTGAAGAAGTCTGGTCTAAGGGTGAGGAGATCTCTCTCCTTCTCTCTCCCTCTCCTTCTCTCTCTCTCTCTCTCTCTCTCTCTCTCTCTCTCTCTTTCTCTCCCCATGACTTGGCCATTTGGACAAACCCGAATTTTTCATGAATAACTAAATGCATACTACACACCCATTGTGTGCTACGTCTGTGTTTCATTTCCCAGTTCAGTTCTACCAAATGGGCAAAGAAAAGAAAAATGATCTTAATAAGGGGTGTGAAGTTTAGAGTAGTCATGAGGACTTGGGGGAGTGGTAAGGGTTTTTAAAGACAAGAACCAAGATATGATGTCAATGTGGGTTTAGGAGGAATGACTTGGGAGAAGACCTATCTAATGAGACATTTGCTTCCCCCCTAAAAATATGGGTGTACATGCACTCTGTTGAATAGGTCCTCTCTTTATAAACAATCGCATTATGCTTGGTTGGATTGGATTTTGAAGGGGTCAAACAGAAGCATGGAACCAGGGAACAGGGGACCTCTGAGGTTTACTTACACTTAGACCAATACTTGTCAGAAGTCAAGAGAGGCCCCGCTTGGAGAATGTGGACCACATTCTTCTTTTGAAGTTCTCCTAGTACATTTAATAAAACCAAACAAAAATCAACATTAACATCAAAATAGGTTGCGGGATGTCTTGAGTGTTTCCATTTAGTAAACCGATGCTTTTAACATAAATTCAATGCAGAAGGTCATTTGTGGGCAATATAAAAAATTTGATGTGCCAAAGCAAAATACTTACAAAAACTAGTGTGTACTAATAAATGAAGTAAGGTTGCTGAGACTAAGAGGGAGAGGAAAGGGGAGAAAGTCAAATGGATATAAGGATGGTGGAGGGAGAAATCTTTATTTATGGTCTTTTAGGGATGTAAGACCTAGGCCATTGCAATGGAATCCTGATGACCTCTGACCTGAATCCCACAATCTCCCACTTTAATCCAGACTCTGATAGCTCTAGGCGTCCAGCACCAGCCTTGGCTTGACTCCTTCCAGTGCTGGCTCCTATTTCTTCCCAAAATGGTTCGTTCCATTTTAAAACACTTTCAAATGGTTAGAATTTCTCCCTGACGTTATAACTTCCTGTTTAAGTGTTTGCTTAATACCCATTATTCAGAGAATGTTACTTAAAAACAGAACTGGAATGGACCTGTGAAAGACGAGTGACAGTTATACTCCCCTAGCCCCAGGTTGGAAGAGACATTTTTACCATTTAATACTTTTACAAACCTACCTTTAAAAGATCCTTTTTCCAGCCTGACTCCTTGGTAATAGGAAACTGAGGGGACCTTGAGACTTTTCCAGCAGCTTCCACCCAGAGGCTCCACCCCACTACCCTGTTCTTGAGAATCCCTTTTCAAGTTATCCCAGGGGTGTATCAAAATTCTTTAAAATTCCTGTTCAAACTTATTTTTATTTAAACTATTTAAATAATTTGTTAGGAGGAACTGTTTAAAGAGATAGTAATTTGTAAAATAGAACAAAAATAAACTCATTCATAATATCTAGTGCTTATGTAGTGTTGGGAATATCTGAGTATCCTTTGGATACCTGTTAACTCACCCAAGCCTTGATCTCATCAAGTATATCCAGTTTCCATTCCATTTCACAGATGAGAAACTTCTAGCAATTTGCTTAAAGTCACGAAGTTAGTAGGTGGCAGAGATGAACTTTTGAAGTATGTGCTGAGTCTAGTTCCTCTTTAAAAAAGTTATTTCCAGGGGTCTCCCTGGTGGTGCAGGGGTTAAAGTCCCAGCGCCATCAAGCTATCCCCAGTCACTGCAGCCTGAGTTAGATCCCCTGCCAGGGAGCAAACCCACATGGCCCAGCAGACCTCTTCCATCCTCACTGCTCCCCTCAGCAGTGTATTTCAGTAGATCCGCCTGTTCTGCTCCCGACTGTCTCTGGTGAATCCTCTCACTCCCCACCCCAACACCTCTGGCCTACACCCCAGTTCCTGTATGCATAAATAAATAAATATTTTTTAAGAAAAGTTACACCTGGCAGCAGCCTCACTCCTGTCTGCCCACCTGTGACTATGCTGGTGCTTCTTTCCACCAACTCTCAAGCCCTCTGCAGGGCAGCTCTTCCTGCCCACTCATTTCTATGCGAGTGCTTTCTGCTCTTCTGTCTCCTTCTTCAATAAACTTGTCCTTCAAACATAAAAAAAAAAAAAAAAGTTACACCCAATGGCTTTACCATCAAAGAGGAAAATCCCTAACGAACTACAATACCCAATTGTTTTATTGTTCTGGGAAACATGTCGTTTTTTATTGATATACACTTTTTCATTTATTTTCTTAAATTTCAGACTTTGATTAATAAGATTATGCTTTCATGAAATAAGGGAAGTCTTCATTGTACTGAGTAATTCTCATCAAAATAAATAATTTTGTTGCCTTTTATCTGTTTCCCTTTCTAAGAATCATAGCTCTTGCTTGTGCAAATTTGATTGAAATCAAGACTGTATAACTAAGATTATATGGATATAACTCCACACTTCAGCTCAGTTCTTTTCATACTTTAATATGGATATAAATCACCTGACAATATTATTAAAATTCATATTTTAATTCAGTAGGTCTGAAGAGGAATGTGAGGATTTATTTCTTACAAGCTTCCACGTGATGTTATTGGCACTATCTGGAAAATGCTGGCAAGGGTCTGGCCTGTTCAGGGAAACCACCCATCAATCCAGTTGTTCGATCTCAGTCATAAAAACAAACTGACTCTACTTTTAATATTTTAATCAGTTGTATTTTTATTAGTATGTCTCTTGTGGTATTTGAGGGAAATTCAGCAAACTGAATAATCTCCTAAGATATGTATTTTTATCTGGTTTTCTATTTAGCTTAATATTATACTACTTAGGCCAAATTTTCACTTAGCAGAAACAGTCTGCTTACACTACATAAATCAATTCTTCCTATCAAGAAAAAAAAAAAAACTTACTTCATTTTCAAAGGCACTGAACTTTTATTTCCATGAACAGAAAGAAAACTGGCTAGCAGCCTACTGATTCCCTGGACCAATCAGAATAATGTGACCATAAATGTCCATGAATTCCCCCCTCAGTGAATCTCTGTCTTTTTTTATTTCTGTCGTGGGTACATGTATCTTACAGTCTTGTGCCACTACTCTGCCTTTTATGTCTTACTTTCCTGGTCTCAAAAAAATAAATGTACAGTGGAATCTCTCATCTACAAATCAATTGTCTTTTATACTAAAAGTTATTAACTTGATACACATAGAGTTTTTGATTACTTTCTAATAATATCTAATACTTTAAGAACACTTACTATGAGCCAGGTATTATTCTAAGGACTTTCTTTTTTAGATTTATTTATTTATACATACAGCTGGGGTACAGGCCAGAGGTGTGGAGTGGTGAGAGGCTTCACCAGAGACAGAGTGGGGAGCAGAACAGGCAGATCAGAAATACACTGCTGAGGGGAGCAGCGGGCTAGGCAGGAGAGGTCTGCCGCACTATGTGGCATTCTCCCTGGCTAGGTGCCGAACTCGCATCGCTGCTGCCGACAGCTCCACAGCGCAGTGCTTAACCGCTGTGCCACCAGGGAGGCCCTTCAAAGCATGCTTTCATTTAATGCTCAACCCGTGACCTAGGTCTTCTTATACCCATTACATAGGTGCAATAGTCAAGGCCCCAAGCACTTAAGGATCTTGCACTAGTCACATGAGACAACAGAGCTGGGATTTGAATCCAGGCAAATGCTTCTTGCATTTAACAAGGGTCACCCTCTTCCTGAGCCAGCACGTGCTAGCTAATTGGGCATTTCCTAAACATCATGACCTTTTACATATGTCATCTTTTTTCTCATTCTCACACAAGGAAAGAATAACTTTTCTTATTTCCATTAACAGGTAACGTGATCAAATTCCCAGGCTTGGGTCTATCTGTTTCTAAAGTCTATGTTCTTTGCACAATATTTTCATAATTTCCTGCATTTTTAATAATGGAGACAGTTTGCCTCAGGCTTATTTTTTAAATATAGGGCCAACCTGAAACCCTTGCATGGACCAGAGCACAGCTGAGATAGATGTTATCTGGGACCAAGGTTTGCTTGGAAAGGTTTTCTCTGGAAAGGTTTACTATACATAGTCTGATGCACCATCTGCACACAATCACATTTCAGCCTCAGTTTATCTTTTTTCTAAAGATTTATTTTATTTTTGCATACAAGCTGGGGTGCAGGCCAGAGGTGTGGGGCGGTGAGAGGGTTCACCAGAGACAGAGTGGGGAGCAGAACAGGCAGATCGACTGAAATACACTGCTGAGGGGAACAGCGGGGCGAGGTAGGAGAGGTCTGCTGCGCCATGTAGGAATCTCCCCAATCGGACATTGAACGCCCCCTGCAGCTGCTGACAGGTCCACAGTGCTGCACTTCAGCCGTTGTGCCACCATGGAGGCCCTCAGCTTTTCTTAATATCAAATATTATCCTCATTTTTCAGATTAAAAATCCTAGTTTTGGTGAATTACTCACTTACCTCAAAGCACACCCTAATGTATGGTGGAGATGGGGTTGGAACACAGGAGCCCCTAATTCACCCCTCTGTCAACTGGCCTGCTCCCTCTCTGGTGGTGTGTTGTCTTTATCCTTTGCCCTTACTTGGGGTGACTACTTTGTAGTTGCCGCCCTACATCCTGTCTCCACCCTGTCATCTTAACAATCCCATTTCTCCCTTCACTCTGACAATAGAGACCCTGGTTTTTATATAAAGCAAAGTTGAAAATTCATAGCTTTCCCTGACTCTCTTCATCCTACTATGACCTTTCCACACATTGAACTTTGTCAGCACTTTTGAGAAATGAGACAGATTTTTGTATTTGGAGTCCATGGAAACATCTCTCTTCAAAAAATTTGCACTCCAGGACAATCCATCCGGACTTGGAACTGAGCAAGTACACTCTTACCTACCACTGCCTTGTAACTCTCCTTAACTTTTAGCACAAATCACTGTGCAAAAAAGAAAGCGAGTCGCTTGAGAGGAGGGCATTATTTTCCACTGTCATTGAGTGGAGACTTTCTGCATAAGTCTAGATTCCAACCAGTTTTCTTAATTAAATGAATATGTGTGAATCACCACTTTGTGCCAGAACATGCCTAGCCCTGGGAACAGCACAACAGATCATGGCCCCTGCCTTCATGAGCATACAGACTGGCAGGGACAACACTTTTCAGTGATTCAAAGAGCCCTGATTTCTCTTCTTTGGTTCACCAGACATCACTTCCAGTCGTGACCCTTTTTGCCATCTTCACTTAGGTTCTGCTTGGCTTCCCACTGCTTACTGCTCAGCCCCCTGCCCCCCTCACTTCTTTAAAGATGTCCTAAGGCTTTGCCCATTGCCTCCTCCCAGATAATTTTTAAATCCGTATGTCATGCTCTGACAGGTTTACTGACCTCCAGTGCACTATTTTTTATTCCTGCTCATTTTCCATTTAACCCCTCAAACTCATAATGCCAGAGCACCATGATGCAGAGAGCAGAAGAGTGAGGAAATTGGAAGCAGTGAATCAAATAAAAAGTAAAATAAAATTTCAAGTGTGAAGAAGTACATTTTAGACTTTAGGCCCACTGGTCATCTTCAAAACCCAGACTCTGCAACTGAACTTTGCTTTTGCTGTGTCTGTCAAACTCCAAAATTAGGTTGGAAGCCCTTTAAAAGTAGGAAGGTTTTCTAATATCTTCTATTATTCCATATGCCAGGATCTACCCCTTCATGCATGTGTGATGTTAATCCAGACAGTTGAAATAAACTTAGTTATTGTTGTTTGATCTTACCTGGCATTTAATTGTAGAGTCAGAACTGGCTGGCTGGCAAATTATATTATCAAGGACCTTTGACCTTTTGGGATTGAACGGAATTTGAAATCTGTCCTGATATTTGGTAGAAAGACGAAGACAATCACCTCCATGCTGCCATTCCCCTCCTCCAGGGTTTGCGTCCATATTAAGAAAAGCAGCAATGTCTTCATCAATATAGGGAGGAGGGTGGGAGATTAGCTTTAATTTGAGATCGTTTTCTCTTTCCCATACTTTACCAGGGTTATTGCAGACTGCACTAACCATAGTTTAATAGCCCTAGATGACTAGCCTACATTTTAAGGGTTTTTGACAATTATTTGGCCAGACTCTCATCCCTTATGAATGCTGGCATCTCCTCCCCAGGAACATATTTTTCAAGTCAGCCAGAATCTGGTCTGTGATTAATCACAAGGCCCGGCTTCCTCGGGCGCCACGGCTGCCAGGCACCCTGATCAGAGCTTGGAAACTCACCGACCCCCTTTTTCCTTCCCTTTACTTTAACTCTCACCTCCCTTCCTCTGTCTCCCCCATAAACACACACACACACACACACACACACACACACACACACACGTGCACGCACATACACATCAGTGCAGTCCACTAGAACCAGCTGAATAGTAGCTAAAGAATCTGACAATTTGAATTGTTTTGATGTCCATTTCCCTGATTATGAGGGATGTTGAACATTTTTTCATATGCCTGTTGGCCATTTGTATTT